>ML247696.1:6357-18713 GCA_005239495.1 Nicotiana undulata
AGGCCCCAAACATGGCTTACAGCCCAAAACATATCATAATGTATATATACTAATTAAGCAAAGGCTTAAAAATCGATTTCGCAACTCAATAGTCGCCTAAATAGGATATATGTTTCCAAAGTTTCCACCTTTTTATCTCAAAACCCGTGAAAGGGTGCATAGTCCGGGGTTTCATACCCTCAGGACAGGATTTAAAGACATTACTTACCTCAAAACTAGCCCGAAAACTATTCCGCAATGCGCTTGCCTCTCGAATCAACCTCCGAAGGCTCCAAATCTACCAAGTTCAAATTTTTATCATCAATATGGGCTTAAGGAACAATTTCCAATCGAAAGATATCAATTTTACTCAAAAATCCGAATTCGGTCAAAACCTGACCCCTGATCCCGCGTCCCAAAACTCAGAAATTTTTACAGAAAAGTGTTCTTCATCTTCCCACGAGTCCGTACATATAAAGAACACCAAAATCGGAGTCCATTTGACCCCTCAAATCGACCCTTGAAGGTCTCATAATCCTATGCCCCAAAATCCTATTTTTCTACTGTTTTTAATGAATTAAGGTTGGGATTAGGGTCTATAATCACCCATAATCGAGTTTTAATGATTAAACACTTACCTCAATGAAGAACCAGTATTTCCCTCTTCAAAATCGCCCCCAAGAGTTCTTTTCCGTACAACAATGGTGTAAAAAGGGGTTTAGGTCGCGGATGAAATATTTAAATACTGCCCAGTGATTCCTTCACCGCGATCGCAGCTCTTCCCCTGCGATCGCATAGTGTTATGGTCTTGACTTCTGCGATCGCAGCTTTAAGCACGCGATCGCACTTCACCCTCACACAACCTCCCGCGATCGCAACCGTGCCCACGCGATCGCGATGCACCATCAGCCGCTCCCTCACGCGCCCAATTTACTCTATGCGGTCGCGAACTCCATTACGCGATCGCACTTCACACCCCGCTCAACTCACGCGATCGCGACCTCCTCCATGCGATCGCGAAGAACAAAATCTGCCATTCCTCAGTTAACCCTACGCGATCGCGATCAAGTCCACACGATCGCACTGCTTAAGCCACTTACCCTACGCGATCTCGGACCATTCCTCGCGATTGCAGTGAACAAATTCCTGCTGCATAAACACCAGAAAACCAGCAGTGTTTTCAAGGCTAAAACGAGTCCGTTAACCATCCGAAATCAATCCCGAGCCCCTCGGGACCCCAACCAAATATACCAACACATCCCATAACATCATTCAAACTTAGTTTCACTCTCAAAACACCAAATTCACATCGGATTCAAGCCTAAGAACTATTGAAATTTCTAAAATTCACCAATGATGTCGAAACTATCCAAATCAACTCTGATTGACCTGAAATTTTGCAGACGAGTCCTAAATGACATTACGAACTTGTTCCAACTGTCAGAAATCTATTCCGACCCTGATAGCCTATTTTCCACTGCCGTCCGGAATCGCTAAAAACTAACTTTCACCAATTCAAGCCTAATTCTACACCGGACATCACAAAATTATTCTGAACACACTCCTAAGTCCCAAATCACCTAACGAAGCTATCCGGGCCATAAAATATGCATTCCGAGGTCGTTTACCAATAAGTTAACTCTTAGTTGACTTTTCCCATTTTAAGGTTGTTCTTAAGGACTAAGTGACTGAATTCTCATTTAACCATTTCGATTTCAAGCCTATCAACTCTAACACATTAATAATAGAATAACCAATATATAATAAGCCACTAACAACAGTTATAATGCAGGTTTTACGTAACGACAGACCGGGTCGTTATAGTTATTTACCTATTTATGATGTGTTGGGTCGGTTGGTTCGGGTTCAGAGTGGTCGTGATGAGAATGGAGACACTTAGTCTCTTAAGTTGGCCTTATGGTTAGAAAAGTCAACCGAAAGTTGACTATTAGGTATACGACCTCGGAATGTGGATTTTATGGTTTTGATAGCTTCATTAGGTGCTTAGGGACTTAGAAGCGTGTTCTGACTGTGGTTGTGAGGTCCGGAGTAGAATTAGGCTTGAATTGGCGGAATTGAGTTTTTTCGGTCGGCAGTGAAAAATTAGCTATTGGAGTCTAAATGGAATTCCGAGTTGGAACAGGTTTGTAGTGTCTATTTGGATGTGTGTGAAAATTTTCAGGTCATTCGGAGGTGATTTGGCAGGTTTCGACGTCGTTGGTGGAATTTGGAAGTTTCTAAGTCATTAGGCTTGAATCTGAGGTAGACTTAGTGTTTTGGCGTTGTTTTGAATGGTCCGAAGGCTTGACTAAGTTTGAATGAGGTTATGGGATGTGTTAGCAGGTTTGGTTGAGGTCTTGAGGGCCTCGGGTGTGTTTCGGGTGGTTAACGGACAAATTCTTGCACTTATAGGTTGGCAGATTTTTGCTGGTTTTTCTTCTGGTTTTCCTTCTACGCGATCGCAGGGATAAGTTCGCGATCGCGTAAGCTTAGCTGGGGTGGAGGCGAAGTTGTTCTTTGCGATCACAGTAAATGGGTCGCGATCGCGGTCAAGTGGGAGGTAATGCTTCGTGAATGCATGGTCAGTGTCGCGTTCGCGTAGGGTATCCGAGCCGCTGTGGAGTGAATGCATTTTCTCTATGCGATCGCGTGAGGTAGGTTGCGATCACGTAGGGTCGTGTGGCTGTTAACTGAAAACGCGAAAAGTAAAATGTGGGGCTGACCTTTTGTGCTTCGCGATCGCGTGGCATGTGCTGTGATCGTGATGAAGTAAAGACCTGGGCAGAAAGTTTAAGTTAAAAAAAAAAGAGGGTTTAAGTCCAAAATCATAAAATCCATTAGAGAGCTCGAGAGAAGGTGAAATTTGAGGAGATTTTCAGTGGAGTTATTGGGATAAGTATTCTTCACTCACATTTGGTTTAATTTCATGATTTAGTCTTGAATTTCGTCATTTAATTTGAGAAATTAGAGTGGAAATTGGGGGGAAATGGGAGGAAAGTTTGGAAATTTCTTTTGGTGATTTGAATGGGCAATTGAGGTCGGCTTTTGATGAATTTGATATGGGTAGACTCGTGAGGGAATAAGGATTCTAGTTTTATGATTTTTATCGAATTCCGAGACGTGATCCCAGGGGTCGGGTTTGGCCAATTTTGGGATTTTTGGTTGAATTTGATAATTTTCGAGTGGGCTTCATTCCTTAGCATATATTAATGATATAAATCTGATTTTTGGTAGATTTGGAGCAATCGGAGGCCGAGTCTAGAGACAAAGGCATTGTGGGCTAGCATTTTAGTCGGTTTTGAGGTAGGTAACGTTTCCAAACTTGGTTATGAGGAGTCGAAACCCCGAACTATATGATGTATGACTATAATTGAGGTGACGCACATGCCAAGTGACGGGCGTGCGGGCATGCACCGAGTAATTTGTGACCTGACTCATCCCATGGCACCGTCTAGTAGTTATTACAAATTGATATCCACACTTCTATTAATGTGGTAAATGTGAACATGTTAGAAATCATGTTAAGTATAAATGCTAAGGCTTCACGCCAAAAATGCTGAGACCCGAGTGGTCGTATATTACTGTCTCATTATGTGATTATTTGTTTTTATATACTCAGTCCTGTGATAGCATATTATTTCATGCCTCAGTCTCAGTAATTGTTAATTTTATACATATTTATCATTGTTCCGGGCTGAGTTATGCATCTGAGATCCATGTGAGCGAGACTGGAGAGTAATGACTGAGTGCCGAGAGCTTGTTATTGAGATAGTTATGAGATCGTACTGCACACCGCAGCGATACTCGGATCATGCCTTCGTTGGCTTGATATAGCTCTTGGGCTTATAAGAGCCCCTCCGAAGTCTTTACACCCCTAGTGAGCGCAATTATATTGAGGGATGGATCTTCGGTGGACATGAATTTTGTCCGAAGTTGATGATATGTGAGGGATGGATCTTCCCTGGACATGGATTTTGTCCGAAGTTGATGATATGTGAGGGAGGGATCGTCCCTGGACATGGATCTTGTCTGAGTGTTGCATTCTGGAGACGGATCTTCTGTGTGGGGATGGATTGGCCCTTTTCCTCAGTACTGAGTGACTACGGTCACCGGTGTTTATGCATATTCCGGGATGGATCTTCCCTGGACATGGATCTTGTCTGAGTGTTGCATTCTGGAGACGGATCTTCTGTGTGGGGATGGATTGGCCCTTTTCCTCAGTACTGAGTGACTACGGTCACCGGTGTTTATGCATATTCCGGGATGGATCTTCCCTGGGGCTGAGAGCGATATATAGTACTGAGTGGACTTTTGTGGGAGAGTTGTGAGAACTATGTGCATTTTCACACTGTGATATGTTGGCATGTAGAGCATATTGAGATATATCTTGCATATTCTGTTGTTGTTTTCTGATAAACCGTGAACATGTCTAAATTTTGTACGCTGATGATTGTAATTATTGAGGTTTAGTCCGTCACTACCTCTCAGCCAATAGTTTAGGTTCGTTACTTATGAGTTGGTGTACTCACATTACCCCCTGCACCGTGTGTGCAGATCCAGGTTCATCAGGACCCGATAGTGGTTGATAATTTTCTATCAGAGTTTCTTTTGGAGTCTTCGATGTAGCAGCTGGCGGTCGCAACCTCGTCTTCTCCCTCTTTATCTTCCTGTCGCATTTTTATTATCTCAGACTATGTTGTCTATTTTTTTTATATTTTGACATTCTTATGTTGTAATAGCTCATGACTCGGTGACACTAGAATTTGGGGTTCGTTTTTCTTGTATTTTAATGTTATTAAACTTTCGAATGGATTATTATTGACACTTTGTCCCCAAATGCATCAACTTTCTGAAAACAAATTCTTATTTAAACAAAATGGGTGTCTTGCCTGATTCCACGACAGGCGCCATCACGACCGGGTGTTTTGGGGTCGTGACAGATGTTGACTTAAAAAGTATTCCCGCTAAGCGTGCTCATCCGGCATGTATCATCGATGTAGGAGTTTTTTTCTAAAAAGAAATATTTTAAGGATAAAATAGTAATAATCTTGGTTATACTTAAAGTGCTTATAAGCTAAAAATTCATAAGCTGGGGGTGACCAGCTTATGGCTTTTGGCTTAATTTTGACTTATAAGTACTTGGCTTATAAGCACTTTTAACTTTACCAAACGCGTAGATAAGCCGAACAGTGCTTATAAGCTAGTTTGACCAGCCTATAAGCTTAGCCAAACACCTTCTATATACTGTGTCGAGGATCTATCAGAAACAACAATCTCCTTATCTTCACAAAATAGGGTTAGGTTTGCGTACACACAAGTTTTCCCAGACCCCCATGGTCACACCAAACTCTAGTCCTAAAAAAGATAAGTGATCGCTGCAAATATAATCTAGTGTAAAAGTCTGGAGTCGAATCCCACAGAGAACTAAGCCTTAGCTGCAACTGTTCACTATCACTAAGAAGACATGCTCAAACAATTCCTAAGATATAAATATTAAAATTCTTATATCTAATTAACTAATAAATTAAAGTAGTATACTAATTAACAACTACAAATACTAAGGGTTGGAGAAAAGATTAAGAAGGTCTAGAGTTATGATTTTCCTAATTGTCGAATCCTTCCCGCTATGTCTTCTATAATTCGGCTAAGCTTTGTCTACCGACCGGGAGTACTTTGGGTGTCGTAGTTCTCTCTCGAGCAACTGCCACAATGTACTAGATATTTTCTCTCGAACTACTCTAGCTGGCACTAATTTACCGCTCACTATAATCGCACAAAGTTTTTGTTATCTTTAATTCGCCTTTAAACCCTCTGTATTGATCTCTCACATACGTTAGAAATGATGTTGTTCAACAATTACCTAAATATGTACCCTCTCTCAGGCAATACACACTAAATATGCATAGTCAATTGATGGCTATTCAATTAATAATAATAAACACGTAGTTGAACAAGTAGAGAAATCCAACAGCTCAAATATACAAAAACATAACAAGAATTTCTCCTACAAAAGATTCCATCAAAACCCTAGTTAAAAAATTAACATGCTAACAATCATGATAACATTTGAAAGCACTAAAATACAGATTAAGGAAGAACGGAAGAGAAAACTCTTGTGATTTATTGCTTCCAAGTGTTCCCGTAGCCTTTTGTCTCTCCAATAATGTCTCTCCCTTAAGAAACAGGTTTAAACCCTCTTTTATACATGTTGGGAGCGTGTAGGGTTGAAACTACCAAGTCCTGGCCGAATTAGGACAAAACCCGCCCTTAGCCGTCTCGCTTGGCGCCTGGCGCCAACCTGGAGACTGGAATTTTTCCAGTTATTTGCTATTTTGCCATTGGGGTTTTGGTTGGTGCCTGTCGCCAACCTTGGCGCCAAAATCATACTCCTCAAACTTCTTCTGTTTTTTATTTACTTTGCATGCAAGCTTGACAAATCACTTCAAATTTACTTCTAAACATATAAACATCATTATTAAGCTCGAGTCACAAATATTTACACCAAAGTTAACACGATTGACTTCTACATATATAACACCATTATTGATTTAGAATTCAGTAGCTTAAAACGACTAGAATCTGAATTCATAAACTTTATATCCTGGCTTCATCTCTAAATAGGAGTAAGATCGGCGTACACGCTACCCTCCCCAAATTTACTCGGGTTTATTATTATTGTTTGTTGTTGGCTTATCCTATAGTCTCATATATTATTTCAACCAACAGTCAAACACAAAAAGAGTAGGAAAAGAAAAGAGAAACATAAACTCCAAATTAACCAAACAGAGAGACAGAGAAGTTCGTGCTGTCACGACATTTTAGACAAAGAAATGCACGTTGGGGTGGTGGCTTTCCATGGTCGGTTGGTTGGTCCTCTGTCTTAAACTTCAAATAATTAACTCTCCCTTGTAATCCAAGAGACTAATTAGTTTCCATTCCTTTTTAATACTCAACACTTCTCTTTTTCTCTCTTTCATTCATCAAAAATAATTACAATCTTTTCAATCTTGTTTTTGCTTTGATAATATTTTTATTCAAATGAGGACTTTGTGCCCAAATTTGGATAGAGAAGATGGGCTTGAAACTGTACTTGAAGTTCCTATTCCTGAAGAAATGTTTGTTGATTCATATAAACATAAGTCATGGCAGAACATGAAATCTTGGATTAAATCTCATAGTATTAATACTGATCATAAATCAAATTATGCTTCGGTTTTTGGTGGTAGAAATGCTGAGATTCAACTCTTGCTTGGTGTTGTTGCAGCTCCTTTGATTCCTCATCCTATCCGTTGTGATCACTCTGTCAATAAAAAGATTAATGATCATCCCATTGTAAGTTCTTTTACAATTTCTCAAGTTTCTTTCTTCTTATTTTCCTGTCCCAATTTAATATGAAGTTTTTTCACGATTCTTTCATATGCTTTTTAAATATTTTGAATTGTTAATTATTGTGATCTACAGTACTGTTTATGTAGTTTTCAAAAAGGCAGCCTGGTGCACAAGGCATCCCTCGTCCGCGTAGGATCGGGGAAGTGTTGCACCTCACGGGGTGTGATGTAGACAGCCTAACCTAATGCAAGCATTAGTGGCTGCTTCCCCGGCTCGTACTCGTGACCTATAGGTCAGACGGAGACAACTTTACCATTGCTCCAAGGCTCCGTTTTCAAATATATAAATTTTATTTTAAAAAAGTTGAAGTTTCTATTTTCAAATTCGCGATAAAATTAAGACTCTCGACTGCATCGCATAAATTGGGACGATATTTGTTACCTCCCATCAACCCTGCCAATCAAGGATTAAGTAGATGGGAAGAAAATTAAAATAAAATTTACCATAATCAAGCCACTACTTAATTCTAGACGACAAAGAAATCCGGTCTAATTCACTAATTCGTGTGGAAATTGAAATTTTTGTATATGACATAGATTTCCATAAGAATCCTTCAAGTAATGACATGTTGATAAAAATAATTTTCAAATGAGAAACATCTGATAAAGAGCGCTAGCTCACCTATAATAGGTTTTACGCTGCGTGAATCTGAATTAGTCAAGCCAATAAATTTGCAATCCTAAAACATTTATTTTCTCATTAATCTTTGATAGAGTTCTCGAGATAATTTCTTTGTTCACTAAATCAATGGTTGGTACATGTACAGGAAGCTTCAATGGCGAAATATATAGTGCAACAATACATAGCTGCCACGGGAGGAGAATATGCTTTGAATTCCATTGATAGTATGTACGCGATGGGGAAGGTGAAGATGGTGGCGTCCGAATTTATTGAAGGAGACGGTCTAGGATTGAACAATGGTAAGGTGATGAAAATTAAGAGCGCGAAAAATGGGCAAGGTGAAATGGGAGGATTTGTATTGTGGCAAAAAAAACCTGATCTTTGGAGCATAGAGTTAGTACTTTCAGGATGTAAAATTAGTGCTGGAAGTGATGGTAATGTGTCTTGGAGGCAAAGTCCATGGCAACATTCTCATGCGTCTCGTGGTCCTGCTCGTCCTCTTCGCCGTTCCTTACAGGTATTTTCTCGATGAGTTTAACTTTTGTGCACTGATGATGTATGATATATGACTCTCGTAGCAATATGTGATTCTCTATTCACAACATGGTCATGTCAATTTTTGGTTATCCTGTCTTTGTGTCATCTTCCAATGTGGAGTTGGGATGTCATTTTACATAATCAATTAATTGATTTGAGTGGTCCAATAGGCAATTTTGTAAATATACACACTTCATAGCCCTTAAAGAAAACTAGGCCAAGAAGTCAACATTAGTTTGGGATCATGAAATATGTATTTTTAATCGCTCTCATAAAAAATAGCTGACAAAATGTATATTTTTGTATTTATGTGTATTATATACATATTTTATATACTTTTTGGCTAGCGAATGCAATTAGCTTCAGCATATCGGTCAATTTTGCCTTTTTGAATGGTTCCTTTTTAAGAAGCCAGGTTGTGTATCACATGAACCCTTCAAGTTGTTCTATGGGCAAGTTGAAACAAAAACTAGCACTAACAACCCCCCCCCCCACCCACCCCACCCCCCAAAAAAACCAGCCCTAATGGAGTCCCAAATTGAAAAAGAAAATGAAGATAATAATTGTTGAAGAAATATACTCTGTATATGTGGATAATGATTTGTTGAGATTAATTATATTAACAGGGTCTTGATCCGAAGTCCACTGCTGATTTATTTTCCAATTCTATTTGAATTTGCATAAAATGACACTAATCTCATATTAAAGTTAAGAACAACATATTGTTATTATTTAATTATGTTTTTAATACGCCCCTTAACGTGAAGGCAGAAACTTTTGATAATGGGTGAGATCAGACTCGAACTCAAAACCTCTATCTGCTCATCTCATCTAAAAGCTTAAACTATTACAGAGACCGCACTTTTATTTACTTAATTATGTCTTCAATATGCGGGCTATGTTGATACTGATTGGTTGAGATTAATCATGTTAACAGGGTATTGATCCAAAGTCCACTGCTGATTTATTCTCCAACTCAATTTGTGTTGGAGAAAAAACAGTGAATAATGAAGATTGCTTTATATTAAAGCTTGAAGCAGATCCTTCAACACTAAAGGCAAGAAGCAGCAGCAATGTAGAAATTATAAGACATACTATTTGGGGCTATTTTAGCCAAAGAACAGGACTTTTAATACAACTTGAAGATACTCATCTTCTTAAATTAAAATCCCCTAAAAATGATGTGTTTTGGGAAACAACAATGGAATCATTTATTCAGGATTATCGAACAATCGATGGTGTTAACATTGCCTATGCTGGTAAAACATGTGTTTCTTTATTCAGATTCGGCGAAAATTCAGAAGGTCATACTAGGACTAGAATGGAAGAAATTTGGACAATTGAAGAAGTTGATTTTAATATAAAAGGACTTTCTATGGATTGTTTTTTACTACCTAGTGATTTGAAGAAAGAAGATGAAGATTGTGGGGTTGTTATGAATCATAATATAACCAAGAATTCAAGGTTGGAATTCAAGATTCAGGCCAATATTCCTAAATTAATGAATTCTGGTAAAAGTGCAGTCAAAATTGTGGCTATTGATGAAAATTCAGAAGATTAATATTGAGCCCAATGAAGATTTGTAAATTTTAATATTCTGTGGCTATTTTTGTACATAGAGAATCACAGGATATGTTATGTATAAAGTGTTCATATATACACATATACATCTCATCTCAGTAACTTTTACTCGAGGTTTGGTTTGAGAGACACATAACTTTGTATAGTGTAAAGAATTTTAACGCTATCATTACTATTTTATATATGCATATGAAATTTTATACATAATGACAGTGCATATGAGAAATTTTATATATATATTGTTTAAGCGGTTAGGTAAACGATTATTTGGGTTACTACCTAGAACAGAATCGGGTTCAGTGCTCCAAACTTTCCAGGCAAGTACTTTGTCCACATTCAGCTCCAGTCAGGGCATTTTCATATATACCTACTTTTGGGGCCACTATTGAAGTTATATCGCATTGCATAAATTTTTGCAAAGTGTACCCGTTCGGATCTAAAGTAATTCAACATTTTCAATGCAACTTCAGAAATCAAATATGAAGTTATTCTATAGAAATTCGAACCTAAAGTAGTTTAATCTCTTAAATGCAACTTCAGAAATCAATTTGAAGTTCTTCTATCTTTCAAATGCAATTTCAGAAATTCGAATCTTATGTTGTTCAATATATTGAATGCAACTTCAGATTTCGAACCTTAAGTACAGATAAATAAATTTGTTCGTCGAATTTCAACAATCCAATACACTATTCAATGTCCAAATCTACTCCAAATGAGCTTAACTTTGAAACACAACTTTCAAATATCATAAAGAATAAATTTCAACCATCATATTATCAAAACAACAATAAATTTAACAAAATTATTTTGCAACTAAGAAGAAGTAGAAGCAGCAGCAACTCTACACGCAATGAAAAAGAATAAAACAACAGTACAAAAGAAAAAAAAGTGTATGTATCTGAAGTTATCAATTGGGTATCAACTAAACTTGTTTTAAAAAGTGGATACAAATTCGATGGGTGGCGCAAAACTAGGTAGCATAGGAAAATTGTAGGGAAAATGACACTGTATAGCCACTTTCAAAATATATGTGTGTGTATATATACACAAATTATATAAATTTTATGTCCCCTAATTTTTACAACTTCAGTTGTGTAATTTTGGTTTCTTTGAACGTAACCAATTCCCATTAATTTGGGATTGGAATCAGTTATGGCTCACCGTTGGAGTCTTTCTTAGTAGGACAGTAATAGACATTAATTAGTCTTTTGTTATTTTGGGATTATTGGATTAAAAACAAAATTGGGTTTGGAGGTTTCTTCTTACATGTCATATCCATCTGGTCCAGCTGCCAATTGCCAGCTTGCTTCAAGTCCTATAACATCAGCTAAAATATGTTGAAGTTCAGCAAATAGAGAATAAAACTTCAGCTAGTAGAATGTTTAAGTTCAGTAATTACAAACAAAAACTTCAGCCAACACTAAGTTTACGCGAAAAAACTTCAGCTAAAACATGCTTAAGTTCGGCAAATAGAGAACAAAACTTCAGCTAGTAGAATGCTTAAGTTCAGCAATTACAAGCAAAAACTTCAGTCAACACTAAGTTTACTGTCACGACCCCAAATCCTAACAGGTCGTGATGGCGCCTATAATGGAACTAGGCTAGCCAACCATCACCTTACTGCGCTTTTGTTCAATTATAATAGTTCACAATTAAATAATAAGCAAGCAACCACATCATAATTAATATAATAAAGTATTAGCGTTCCCATATTAACCTAAACAACCTCCCAAGAACTGGAGTCAATAGTCATGAGCATCTAAGAATAAATAAACTAACTCTGCTAAAACTATAATATATGTCTCTGAATCAAATGCTAAGACTAAATAAGGAAGGGAAATGGAGAAGCTGTGGACGCTGGACAGCTACCTCGAAATCCCGTGAAATGCTGCTATCAACTGCGTCAGCTACTGCTGCGAACTAGTACCTGGATCTGTGCACAGAGGCACAGGGAGTCTTTATGAGTACGCCAACTCAGTAGTAATGAAAATAAATCACAGTCTGAGTAATATAAACACACAGAACATGTACACAATTCCACAAACCAGTAAAACACCAAGTCACCACGTGACATTCATCAAATAATGAGTTCGAAATCAGTTTTCAGAAAAACCTTCGAAACAAGTACAATATTAGTATATCTCAGTAAAATTCTCAGTAAAATCAGTGTGGAAACGAAGTAAATTATAGTTTGAAAACTCAGTAAAAATCCTCATAAAACTGCCCCTCGGGCCAAAATCATTTATCGT
>ML247700.1:0-38344 GCA_005239495.1 Nicotiana undulata
TATATATATATATATTCAAACAAGTGTGTGTGTGTGAGAGAGAGAGAGAGAGTTGATCCGGGCTGGATGACCTGTGGGTCAGCTACCGATTCCGGTCCGATTCAGTGGGTCAAAATATTATAGCCCGGCTCAGAAACCCTTCGGGATTTTTTCATTCATATACACTATTTGAAACTTTATTACCCTTAATATTCATATTTAGCTAATTACCCGGCATAAACAAATTTTGTTTACAAAATATATACAATCTACCTTAAAAAGCTCCCAAATTCATTATTTGTGCCTTCAATCAAGGGATTTAGTTACACTATTTTCTTTTTTTCCCTCATCTCTTCCCTCTTCTCGCCAAATTATGCTGAAAGTGATCGGTAAATTCCGTTTTCCTTCAGCAGATTAAACTAAACTCTCTTTGCCCTCTAAACCTCAATTGATTCTTTGCAATTAGTTACATTTCAACTACGCATTTCAACTTGTCAACATCATAGCATTATGGACCTTATTAAATCGATATCTTTTCTTCGAATGGCCAAACTCTCACAAATAATTAAGTAGCATAATCATCCCTCTATCGAAATGTGTGCATCAAATTATACTCCAAGTAATTTTTTTTGTTAGGTTGGAATATATAAAATCAGTTTTACGGCCTGTCTCTAACTTTCTGTCTGTACAATTTATTCAGTTGTCAGTTTGTTAACATATTATGAATTCGTTTATAAGCACACAATTTATTCATGGAATTTTTTTTGTACACTATCCAGTTAAATACAACTAAACTAACATACAACTTATATACAAATTTGATACAAAATTTAAAACAATATGTCTTTTATATATTTTGTATCTGATTTATACATAGTAAAAACTAATTTCATACAACTAATTATATATTATACAATTTATCTACAATTTATCTACAACTTTCACAAATTATTTCTACCCAATTAAATACAACTACAAAAGCATACAATTTGAATACAAATTTTATACAAAATTTATACAATATGTCTTTTGTATATTTTGTACCTGATTTATACATAGTAAAAATGAATTTCATAAAACTAATTATATATTTTACAACTTATCTACAACTTTCACACATTATTTCTATCAAGTTAAATATAACTACAATAACATACAACTTAAATACAAATTTTATATAAAATTTATACAATATGTCTTTTGTATATTTTATATATGATTTATACATAATAAAAATAAATTTCATGCAACTAATTATATATTACACAATTTATCTACACTTATCTTCAACTTATCTATAATTTTCTTACATTATTTCTATAACTTTTCTACAATTTCGTAAAATATAGTGCATATCACGTCTTCTTCTTCTTATTATTCGACTTTCAATCTGAAATTCAGCAAAAATCAAGTCTAATCTTCACAAAAACACCCTAAAAATTGAGATATAAACTCCAAATCATATTCCCAATCATTTGTAACAACACCCAATCCAAACAAATAATGATTTTTGAAAACCCAAATTCGAATTCAAAGCTTCAAAGCTTTTTAATGGCTATCAATGGTGGAATTGATGCTCACTTTTTCTTTGTTTTACATTACTGGAATTAGGGATTGACAGACGTAGAGAGAATTCCCAATTGTTTTGCAACAACACCCAATTCAAACAAGTAATATTTTTTGAAAACCCAAATTTGAATTCAAAGCTTCAAATCTTTTTAATGTCTATCAATGGTGGAACATCTGATCCTTTAACTTTGTTAGGGTTGTTCTTTGAAGCTCTGTTCTTCTTCACTGAAAATCGTTGAAGTTAGCTTTGCAAAAGTCGTTAATAGGGGTATGAACTTTGAAGAAGAGTACAAATTTTGACTGATTTTTGAAGAAAGTACTTGCAAAATGCGTTAGTGGAGGGGTTAACAGTTTTTGGCTGGTTTTAGAAGAGAAAATCGTGGGTGGTTGAAGAGGAAGTCGTGGGGTGTGTTTGATACGTGGGTGAGGGGGTGGGATTTGGAGAGAGAAACGTGGGGGAGTGGGAATATACGGTAGAGTTAAATTTGGAGACTAATTAATACCATTAGATCCTCTAAATTGTACATAAATGGTAATTAAGTATATAAAAGGTAATTATATTAAAAGTTGAGTAGGGAGGGTAATATAGATTCATATATGGTATAAGAATGTAAAAATCTCTCAAATTAATAGGTTGGTCCGATTAGAATTTCGTGGGTCATGAGCCGATTAAAGGGTCAACTTTAATGGGTTATGTGGGCCCATTCGTGGCTCGAACGCCGTGTTTTCATTAAAATTTATAGCCTGTATGGCCAAGCTTTTTTTGGGGCCAAAAGTGCTTTTGCCAAAAATTGAGGTGTTTGGCCAAGCTTTTGGTAGGAAAAAAAGTGCTTTTGAGGAGAAGCAGAAGCAATTTTGGAGAAGCAGAAAAAAATAGCTTCTCTCCGAAAACACTTTTTTGAGAAGCACTTTTGAGAAAAATACACTTAGAAGCAGTTTTCAAAAGCTTGGCCAAACACTAATTACTGCTTAAAAGTGTTTTTCAAATTAATTAGCCAAACACAAACTACTTCTCACCAAAATCACTTTTTTAAAAAGTAATTTTGAGGAAATCACTTCTTTAAAAAGTACTTTTGAGAAAAAGCACTTATCAAAATAAGCTAATTTTAGAAATTTGACCAAACTGGCTATTATATACATGTAATTGTGCAAGTAGGTGATATGTGATGTTAAGGAGAATCTCTCGCTTGTACGTATGTTTAATAAACCATATATCCACATATCTCCTTTATGAAAAGAAAAATCAGAAAATATCATACTTTTTAACTTTTAAGGTGCAAGTTGAGATTGTAATATTCTTGGAAGAAAAGAATATCTCTTTTTCTTTTTATAATAATTTGTTTGCTTAACTAATTCCAATAATAAATTGGTCATGAAATCGGAATCGGCTATTATTGAAAGGACGTATTATCTAAACAATTGCATGCTCATCTTTTTATTTATTTTACCATAATAAATAAATAAATTAAAAGAAGAAAGCGAAACCTAAAACCTTTATCTGTTATAATAAAAAATAAGATAAGATTCTTTCAATCTAAAATAAGATAGAATTGTTGAAATTTTACATTTCACATTAAATCAAAGTTGGAAGTGATAACTGCTGTTTATATGGCGATTAATTTTCTTAATGCAAAGTAATCGACATATGTTTATGTCTTTTAGTATATGCATAAGTTATTCGAGTCGAAAATAGTAGATTCAGTTAAACTCGCTCTAAATTCGTTTCTAATTGATATTTGTGAGATTTGATATCCAGATCAAAAGACAATTTTAATTTTTAATATATGAATAAATTAAGAAAATACTAGGTAAATTTTTAATATTGTTGTTCGTGACAAGCACAAAAGGGTAGGCTTGGCTATTAATCTACGCTCATTGATGAGACAGCGACATAGAGAAGAAAGTATACCCTTTGTCACCCCCTTGTCACTTAAAAGTAAAGAAGAGATACACACTTTAGAATCCAAATTTTGTGGGATTTAGGATGAAATCGAATAGCGAATGCACTTGCGGTTAAGACAGGTCCTACATCTCCTACCTAATGCAATTGACCGACCCGCCATTTCTTCTTTGCTCATAGTATATATGCGGAAACAAACTGACAGATAAGACCTAATTAACAAAACTTTTGAAAATTTTACGTCGTTATCCATTCATGACTTAATTTGTTTAGTCAAATTGGACTTATTATTAGCTTAATTCTTATTTAATTTGTTCATTACAGCTCCCTGTTTGCGTGCATGCATATATTTTGTCTGTTATAAATGGAAAAGTTCACTGAACAGAAAAGTGTGATAAGGTTTATAACTTCATCAGATAGTGTTTACCTTATAAAAAAGATATTTTTGTTTTTCTTGAATCGAGGATCTATCAAAATCAGTTCTTTTTATTTGCGCAAGATAAGGGTAAAGTCTGCTTATGCAATATACTTCCCGAACCCCACTTATGAGATTAGACACGTATATTATTATTGTTGCGACTCCATAAAAGTTAGTCTCCATCCTATGGTTTGTTCTATAATTTGCATGCTTCACGATAGAAAACATTAGGAAAGACAAAGTTGGTGTTCCAAAGATAAACCTTTTTTGGTTTATTATAGGCATTTGATAGCAATACGTAGCAGGTTGCTTATTGACTATTGTCTTTGTATTATTGTTATCTAATTTGTTGCACCTACTCTTGTCCTTCTTCTTGTTTTAACTTTTGCTTACATACTCATCCTATAAATTTCTCCAATAGAATATAAAAGAAAAGAAAAGGAGAAATCATTTCTCTTTTATGTTGCCTATATAGAAATTCAAAAATAGTTAAATTTACAAGTGATCATTTAAAAATAGTCACAATTTAAAAAATAATCAAAATTTAGCCACTTTTTATGTAAAGAGAAATCTGAACGAAAACATTGAATATACTAGAGTTCCAGCGATTTTCTCTAACTCAAAACGACGAAAAATGCACGTGTTAGTTAAATTTCACTTATTTTTGAATTCCAGAAAGCGCAAACTGTCAAATATTTCAAAATAACGAGAACACTTTTACTCTTTCTTATAAAAAGAATTATATGTTGGAACGAAAGAAAATTGATTACTTACTATGAAGAATAGTTTAACAATAGGATCTTATTTTCATATTAATTTCATAAATAAATAAAAAATGGGGAAAACAACTTCCTTGACAAAATCTTCAATTCTCATGGGTCAAAGGCCCAATAGAGCATTTCAAGGACTTAGGTACAATAGGCCCAAACCTATTGGGCCTATTTCTCCAACTAGCCCCTTTCTTAATTGGAATTTTCATTATGTGCATTATCTCCAAATGAAAATGACCACAAAAATGGTTGAGGCGGAGGCGGCGATGAGGTTGGAGACGACGGAAGTGGAAATGAGTACGGATATGGTGGTGGTGGCGAAGACGGTGGTTGTTGTGTAACCGGAGCCTGACCTTGTGTTTTGGTGCAAAAATTCTTGAGAGTAAACGGAAATAGCGGGCTTATCGGAAAAATCTTGGGCCAACAATTATCTTGAATGTCTATAACAGCTTTGCAACATTGAGGCCCAATAGAATGAAAATGAAATGGAATTAACAAAGAGCCAAATATTTCTTGAATACACCCTGGAGTATTTTTAAGAGCTGCTACACATTTTTCAGCCTCAGGCCCACCAAAACTCCAAGCAAATGGGCCTGAATTACCAAACCCACCTGAAAAGCCCGGCCCAAAACCTTGGACGCCGACTACTACATGGCCGATGCTAGGTTTAATAATGATTAATATGCATAAAACGAATATTACTTTCATGTTTATGAAAGTAATAATAACTCGAGGCATTTTATTTTAGGAGGAGAAAAGAAGAAGCTTTAGTTATATTTTTGCCTCTAGAACTAACCTAATTTGGCTTTATTTCTCTTTTTAAGATGTGAAAATAACGTTATTAATCTTCATTAATTGCCTAGCTTTTACGGTTGCAGTTTAATATAACGTACTTTATGACATGTTTAATTTAATAAACTTTATGACATGTTTAAATGTTCTAAATCAACTATTAACTGTTACCATAAATTTAAGTGCTTCATCCATCCCTATTTATGTATTGGGCACGAAGGGTAAGAAAAACAAAAGTTATCTTTATTCCCGTTGTTAAAAATATTACTAATCCAGTTTTACCATAAAGTTAAGTTACCTTGTGTGAGTGAAGAGCTTGACCGTTACTCTGTTAGGATTATATGATAGAAAGGAAAAAGAAAAAAAGTTACCTCGCTCGGCCCAAATTCGATTCTTAGTATGAGCTTGTTTGGCCAAGCTTCTGAGAGGTCAAAAATACTTCTTCTTTTGTTAAAAGAGTATTTTCTACAAATATTTAAAGTGTTTGCCTATAGTGAAAAAGTACTTTTAAATAACAGCAGAAACAGTTTTTTTGTTTTTGGGGAGAAGCTACAAATTCTAACTTCTTCCAAGAAATAGAAGAAGGAGGAGAAAATGAATTTATTCAAGACAAAAATAATCTTACGTTAAATTTATATTTTTTAAATTATCCCTCGTTAAGTTAACATTTTTTTCCTTTCCCATTTTATTTCTCCTATATTTTTCTTCTATTTTTATTTTATTTTAATCATATTTTTATTTTCTTTCTCCTATCCTAAAAGTAGATTTTAATTTTATATTGAATGATATATATTGAAATATTAAAATTATCATGTAAACAATAAGTAATACCAGAACACTCAATGTTGTTGCTTTGGAATAACTATATTTTATATTAATTAAAATTAATTGTATATTTTACTTTACATTTTATATTACAATTGAATTCTTTTATAATAAATGCTTATATTTTTTTAATAATACTAATTGCAAATTGAATTTTTACTGTCCTTTTCCTAATTTAATATTTAAAAATTGGCCAAACACAATAATTTTGCAAAAAACACTATTCAAACGAATTGATCAAACATACATTTCTATTTTGCAAAAGTATTTTTAAACAAAAGCACGTTTCAAAAGAAGCAGTTTTTGACAGCTTGGCCAAACAAGCTCTACGTTAATTTTGTTTGTCCAAACATTAACCATTATCTTCATATTTTGTTAAACTTTCGTTTTCTTAGTTAGTTAATTAGGGTTTTAACTTTGAAACTTTAGGTCAAACATCACCGTGAAAATTTGATCACATTGACTAGCAATGTCGGCTTACGACACTTAGATATGAGACGGAGTATTCATCTTGGATCTTATTATTTAGACATGCAATATATTTAGTAGGCCTTTGAACATAAAAATTATTATTATTTTATTATTATTTGGAGTTAAATTGAAAAATTAATTTGAAATTATATGTAACGATCCAGCCAGTCGTTTTGAGAATTTAAGTCTCATTCAACGACAAGGTCTTTAGCAGCTTGTACTGTGTGTATTGGCGTGCGTGCGTGGTCGAGTTCAGCTACCGGATGATTCAGAGTCAAATCGCAAGAAGGATTCAAGTTTTTGAAGCTTAAGTGGTAAGGGTTGACCGTAATTTGACTTTTAAGTAAACGACACCGAAATGAGTTTTGGATGATTTCAATAGCTTCATGTGGTGATTTGGGACTTACGCGTGCATCTGAATTTGGATTTGGAGGTTCGTAGGGTAATTTGGAGTATTTCGGCGAAAGTTGGAAAAGTTGAAGTTTGAAAGGTTGGGAGGTTTGACCAAGAGTTGACTTTGGCGATATCGAGGTCGGAATGCGATTTCGAGAGTTGGAACAACTGCATATGTTATTTGGGACTTGCCTGCAAAACTTGACGTAATTCCGGGTTGATTTGATAGGTTTCAGCGCGAGTTTTAGAAGTTGGAAGATTCGAAAGTTCATAAGTGTGATTCATGGTGCAATTTGTAGTTTTGACGTTGTTTGATGTGATTGAGATCCCGAGCGAGTCCGTGTTAGGTTATGGAACTTGTTGGTATGTTTAGACGGGGTCCCGGGGGCCTCGGGTGTGTTTCGGATGGGCTACATGCCATTTTCTTCTATTTTGAACTACTGATTCTGTCATTTGGTTTTTTCCTTCGCGCTCGCATCAATTCCTCCGCGTTCGCGTAGTGTAATTTTTGAGGAACAAACATTTGTTCTTCACGTTCGCATGCCTCTTCCCACGATCGCGGAAGCCTTCCCTTCCCTTCTTCGCGTTCGCGTTCATCCTCTCACTTTTGCGAAGTTATGCCATTTCATTCTTCGCGTTCGCATACTATTCCACACGTTTGCGTAGGCTAGTCATGAGCCATCAGACTTTTCTTCTCCGCGTTCGCCTGTTGTCGCTGTGACGACCCGGCCGGTCGTCTTAAGAGTTGTAGCCCCCATCCCCTATTAACTGCGTCCCCATATCTCTTTCTGCTATTGTGACTTGCCGGGAGTTTTTTTTTTTATTTTCGGAGTAAATTGAGGCACTTAGTCTCTTAATTGGAAGCTTAAATTAGAAAAGTCGACCGGATGTCGACTTGTGTGAAAAAAACCACAGATCTGAATTTTGATGGTTTCGTTAGCTCCGTTAAGTGATTTTAGACTTAGGGGCGCGTCCGAAATGTGATTTGGAGGTCCGCATTAGAATTAGGCTTGAATCGGCGAAACGTTAAAATTTTGGCAATTTTGGTCGGCAGTGGAAATTTTGATATCGGGATCGGATTTCGATTCCGGAAGTTGGAATAGATCCGTAGGGTTATATGTGACTTGTGTGCAAAGTTTGGGGTCAATCAGGGGTGTTTGATAAGTTTCGACATCGGTTGTCGAATTTGGAAAATTCTAAGTTCTTTAAGTTTGAATCGGAGGATGATTTGTGATTTTAGTGTTGCTTGATGTGGTTTGAAGGCCCGACTAAATTCGTGTGGTATTTTAGAATTGGTTAGTATGTTTGGTTAAGGTCCCGGGGGCCTCGGGTGAGTTTGGGGTGCTTAACGGATGAAAATTGGACTTGAGCATAATGCGAAGTTTGCTGGTTCTGGTTTTTTCGCACCTACGCTGGGAAGTCCGCTGACGCAACCCCACAGAAGCGAGGATGGGGTCGCAGGTGCGATTTTAGGCATGAGGGTCAGTGGTCGCAGATGTGACGCGAGAGCCGCATAAGCGGAGCCGCATTTGCGGAGGAGTGATCTTAGAAGCGGAATTGGGGAAGAAGTGAGGTTTCCGCAGAAGCAGACGAGTGAGCGTATAAGCGCATCCGTAGATGCGAATATAGGTGCGTAGGTGTGGATTGAAGAGTTAATGAATTTATGCAGGTGGGAGCTTTAGCCGCAGATGCGGTAACACATAAGCGATTGATGGATCGCATGTGCGGTTTAACTGGCAGAAAAAGGGGAAAAGTCGAGGGTTTGATTCATTTCTCCATTTTTGGATTTGGGAGCTCAGAAATTCGTGATTCCTTTGAGGGGTTTTCCGAGAGAGCTTTGGGGTAACGATTCCTTACTCGTTTTTGGTTGTATTTCATTAATCCATAGTTGTTTTCTTCATTTAATTTTGGATTTGGATTGAAAAGTTAGAAAAATGGGGGGAAAGTTCCCCAACCGAATTTCTGAGTTTTGATTGGGATTTATGCATCGGATTTGGATAATTTTGGTGCGGGTGAACTCGTGAGTGAATGAATGTTCATATTTGGTAACTTTTACTCGATTCCGAGACATAGGCCTGGGGAGGCTTTTTGGGGCGAATTTTAATTTCTTGCTTTAGCTTTGGTTTCAGTAGCTAGATTAGTTCCTGTAGATGTATTTATGTTATGCAATTGATTTTGGCTAGATTTGAGCCATTTGGAGTCAGATTTTCGTGGAAAGAGCTTTGTTGCGGATTGATTCGAGCTTGGTTCAAGGTAAGTGGCTTGCCTTACCTTATGTGGGGGAACTCTCCTTGGGATTGTACTATTGTTGATATATGAGCGCCGTGTACGTGAGGTGACGAGTACGTACACGGGCTAATTATTGTAAAAACCCGATTTTCACTAAATAATAACTTGTTTCCCTCTTATTTGAACTTTATCAACATATGTAGTATCCTGTTAGACTAAGAAAGCATGCCTACTTTCCTTAACTGTTTACCTGAACTACGTGTAGCATGTTTAGTGAATTTACCTGTCTTTCCTTAACTTGTACTTAGGTTGAATTGTAAAATTTCTTGACGTAACTATTGAATTCTATTTTTTGGCTGCATATTTACTTTGGGACTACAGAACGGTATTTCAGGAGATCCCCCTGTCTTACAGATTTACTTTGAGACTAGAAAATGGTATTCCAGAAGATCCCCCTGCACATTTACGTTTAGGACTACGAGACGATATCTCGAGAGACCCCCTGTTGTATTTCTGTGTACTAAGATGTTGTTTTCTATGATTTCTTCCTTGTTAAATTTTAGTCTTTATTTACTGCGATATTTTGTTTTGCATTACTTTATTACCTATATATATACCAGTAGGGCCCTGACATGACCTCGTCACTACTCGACCGAGGTTAGACTTGGCACTTACTGGGTACCATTGTGGAGTAGGGGGCATCAGTCGGTTCGGTTATGAATATTATCGGTTTAGCATATCGGTTATCGGTTTACAAATTTGATAAACCGATAAGATATTGGTTATCATTTATCGATCACTATTGATTCGGTTATCGGTTTACCTGATAAGATAACTCAATCTAGAGTTAAGCAAAAAAAGAGAAGACAATTCACTGAAGTTAAGCAAAAAAGAGAAGAATTCACATATAGTATACTATCCATTTCTGCATTCTGTCCAGTAGAAATTAAAAGCCAAATGTATAAGACTAAAGACTTACGCTAGGAGTAACCAATAAGGTCTATGAAGAATGAAGATGAAGCAATTGAAGAGCGCGACTGAGAAAGAATAGGAGAGAATGAACTGAAGCCCTAGCATATGTATATATACTTAAAGGTTAAATCGTAATTTTATTAATTCTTATTGGGTTATCGGTTAATCCATTAACAAAATTGGAAAATCGAAGCCCGAACCGATAACCCAATAGTGAAAAAATTCTAAACCATTACCGAACCGTTAACCCAATAACCCGATACCGATAACCCAATAAACAATTAATGGTTCGGGTTATCGGTTTTACCCGATATATGCCCAGTCCTATTGTGGAGTACTCACGCCTTGTCCTGCACATGTTTTTCGTGTGCAGATCCAGGTTCATCTTACCCGCCTCATCACTAGTTGCAGTCGCTGCTGCTTATTGGAGACTTCAAGGTACATCTGCCCGTGCCCGCAGATCCTCGGAGTCCCCCTCTATCCCTCTATGTTCATTTTTCCTTCTTTCTATAGAAATGATGTATAGAATAGTTAAGACTTCTTAGTAGCTTGTGACATTCCGGATTTTGGGAATTGTTGTGCAGGTTTCAGAGGTGATAATTGTATGTGCCAAGTGACATTCAATTTCTTATTAGATATTTGTTACTGTTAGTAGGTAATGTTCATGCTTTTGTTTCATTTTCGCAAAGTGTTAGGCTTACCTAGTCGTGGAGACTAGGTGCCGTCACGACAGCTCATGATGGGGGAAATTGGGTCGTGACAGTCGTTGCGAAGCACATCTTGGAAGCCCTCATTTTTCTTCTTTGTGAAAGCGATCTTTCTTCCGCGTTCGCGATGCTTTAACACGTAGGCAGCATAATATATCTTCCAAATCGAGGTTTTGACTATTTTATCATATCTTGAATTGTAGAGCTCGGTTTTGAGCGATTCTTCGTGGGATTTTCAAAAATATTGATTGATTATTTTGGTTAGATTTGATTCGTCCGGATGCCATTTCACCCGAGAAGTTTATTTTGAGTATCAGTCTGTCTGCTTTGAGGTAAGTATCTTGCCTAACCTTGTGTAGGGGAACTACCCCTTAGGATTCGAATCTTCCATGGTAATTGTAGTCCGTGTACGCGAGGTGACAAGTACGTGCTCAGGCTTATTTGTGAAAAGTTGGCCTTTTAGGGTTCTTAGGTTTTTGTATTCACTGAGCATGAAGTTGTTTTGTTATGATTAAGTTTTCTTAATTACTAGTTTCACTTTACTTGCTAATTGGGATTAATTTCTTCATGATCCACTCTTATTGCCTAATTGACTCTTATATGACTTAACTGAATATTGTTACCTCTTATATTGTCATATTATCTTTTCCTAACTGCTTATCTTTATTTGAAGTTATAATTATCTCTCCTGTAATTATTCATCCTTAAGTGAGGCTATGATAATCTTTCTGTTGCTTATCTTTAATTGAATTTGTTGTGTCCTTTTCATAATTGCCCAACGTTAAAAAAAGTTTAGATATCCTATATCTTAGTTGACTTATATTATTCGACTTGTGTTAGCTCTTTGTTGTTGAATTGTACATTGTGGACCGTTGTTACATATTATTTCCTTCCTTGTTGAGATGTTCTTATTATGGCTAACATTCTCTATGTGGCTATTCCTTGTGAACTAGTTCTTCCGTTTCTTTGAGTGCTGGAAATTCTGAGTTGATTTATTTGTCGTACCGTTATATTATTGTCATTGTTGCTGTTGTACTTGTTGTTGTGATACATGAGGTTTCTGTCGTGCGGTTGATGTTATGGGGTTGTACGAGGTTTCTACCGTGCGATTGTTGTTATGAGGTTGTACGAGGTTTCTGCCGTGCTATTGTTACTATTGATATTTGCACATGCGGTGTGCAAGGCAGGCTATATATATGTGGGTTGCGCATGTGGGGAGACAAGGTGAGAACATTATTATGCACATACGACGAGACAAGATGGGAACATTATTATGCATATGTGGCGAGACAAGGTGAGAACATTATTATGCATGTGTGTCGAGACAAGGCAGACATTTATTTTATTATTGCACACGTGGCGAGACAAGGTGGGTTGTGTCAGGGATTGATTTGTGATGACTTGTGATGGCCTGGGGGAATACTTGTTGTTGATATTTGTGTAGTGGTGCACTTACCTGTGTGAATTCTATCTTGTGGAAAATTGTAGGAAAACATTCTATGTGCTGTCCATTTCTTTTTCTATACTTAATAGCTGGTATGAACTATGTTAGGACACTTGCACAAGCATACACGTAGTTAAGCACTCTTCGGTACCTCATGGAGTTTATTGGATAAAACCTGGTGTGAAAACGGTCGTTTTTGGTCGAGTTGTTACTTGTCCTTCCTTTATCTGTGATCACCGGATTTAGATTGCGTTCCGTTCATTCTACTATGTCATTATTGTGATGTTCCGCTGTTAGTTGTTGTTTTCCTTTCTTACTGCAATTTTCCATTTTAATGTACTTATGCGTAGTCTTTATATAGATATCGTACTCTGTTGTTTCCACACTCATACTTGTTCAGGTTATTTAGTCCAATGGGTGTCTTGACTGTTCCTCGTCACTACTCCACTGAGATTAGTCTTGATACATGCTGGGTACCGCTGTGGTGTACTCATACTACACTTCTGTAAATTTTTGTGGAGATTCAGGTATTTCGAAGTCAGTTGATCATTAGCTAGTCAAAATTAGGGGTGAATTTGAGCGAAAGTATAACGGTAGGGGCTCAATTGATCGAATAGTATAACGAAGGGTAATTTAACACAATATTTAATAGTACAGGGGCAACTTTGACCCTTTTCCGTAATTTAAATTTAAATAAAACATATCATTGTTTAGGTTTAATATTAATTTGTATGTTTAATTATTTAATTCGGTTACCTTGAAAGCGTACATCAACGAAAATTATTGTTAGACGAAGAAAATAACTATCATATGTTACTAGAAAAATTCTCCCATAAGAATATTTTAATAAATCATATGTTTGTCAATTTCTTCAAATTTTACTAAATATATATTCATTTATCAAAGTTTTATCTATAACTTTAATAAAGTAAGATTGAAATAATATTCATGTAAAAAACCCCGAAAACCCGAAAAACCCGACAAAATCGAACCAATCCAAACTGATATAGTTGGTTTGCTTTGGTTTTAATAAAAATCGAACCAACCCGGTCCATGTACAAGCCAATTGGACATACTATAGTAGAATTTTATACTATAAAAAATTCTGAAAAAGTAAAACCACATTGATTAACGCACAATGGAAGCTGTATTTAACGACATTTAACTCAATGACCTATTATTTATAGATCAAAATATCATACAATTATATTCAAATATTCAAGAAAATAAAATATTATAATGGTTTAATATTTACAAGGTGGAGAAAATGAAAAGCTGCCCTGCATACTCTTCTTTTGAACAATCCATTTTAGTTCTATTAATTTTACGAAAAAAGGCCTAAACCACCCCTATTATTTGGTAAATAATTTACATTTAACCTCTATCCATCTATCAATCCAATATACCCTCATTGTTATTTCTAAGGCAAAAATTAGCCCTTGATTTAGGGGCGACAAATGTCAGCCGCACTTTTAATGAGTTGGCAATGTATTACTGGCCATGTGGCTTATTGTGTCAGACAAAAGTTATGTGTATAATATAGCCGCCCAATTATTTGACCCGCTCTAATCATTTTTAACTTAAAAAAGAAAAATAAAAAATACGTAACATCTTCTTCCTTCACCATTGTCATCACTCCTATTTTCCGCCATAACCACCACAAATCTTGACCACCTCTATGTATTCATTTAGTGTGTGTTTGGTATAACGGAAAATATCTTTCAAGAAAATATTTTTTGGAAAACAAGTAGTAATCTTATTGAGTGAGCGCATGTACCTATTGAGTGTGTGTATTGAGGGTTGAGAGCCGAGTGTTGAGCTATTGAGAGCTTGAGCGACAGTACCCTGTGAGATTGCATCTGTCTCTTTTGTTGCTACATTTAGCTGATTTCATGCTACTGTTTGAACTTCCGAGAACTTGTTATATTTGGTTGTACTTGAACTTGGGAATTTTGTAACTGATTTGACTCATGTTGCTGGCATTACTCATGTTTACCCTTAGACTTTGAAATTATCAAATAAACTGTTCCGTATAACTCGTTACTGCTTATCAGTTCCTTATTTATTTTTGTTACTTGTTGAGTTGGTTGTACTCATACTACACCCTGCACTTCATGTGCAGATCCAGGTGTGTTTGATCACGGAGACCATTAATTCCGGGTGTGATCGAGTTTCAGAGATTTCGAGGTAGCTGCCAGCGTCCGCAGGGCCTTGTCTGTCCTTCTATATTTCTTTGTGCCTTGTATTGATACTTAGACATCGAGTTGTATTAGTTGTTGATACCTAGATGCTCATGACTTGGTGACACCCCGATGTTTGGGCCTAGTTGTTCTGCACTTTGATTCTATTTTTGGTTCAACTTTGGTTTTTATGAAAATTCCTAACAGGGAAAAGTTTTAAATTACTTTTATATTTAATTACTGAAGTATTTTTGGGAAAGTCAGGCTTGCTTAGTACCATCGATAGGGGCTATCATGACATGTTAGGTTTTTTGTCGTGACGAGTTAGTATCAGAGCCGTTACATAGGTCTCACGAGTCATGAACGGGTTAGTAGAGTCTTGCGGATCGGTACGGAGACATGTGTACTTATCTTCGAGAGGCTGCAGAGCCCTTAGAAAAAAATCAAATTCTTGAATTCTTGTCATGCGAATCTGTTAATTCTAGTAAGTAAACATCTGTTGTTTTATTCTCTCACAGATGGTGAAGACTCGTACTACCGGGCAGGAGGGCCAGCCACCAGTACCACCAGTACCACCAGCCAGGGCCGCGAGAGGCCGAGGCTACAGTAGAGGCCATGGTAGGGGCAGAAGTGCAACCCACACAATAGCTGGGGCAGTACCTGTATATCCACCAGTTGCCCCAGATCAGGACTAGGTTCCAGTTATGGATGCTCCACCAGGACCAACTCAGACACCGCTTGTGCCCATCGTGATTCCGGGCCTTCAGGAGGCCTTAGCTCTGATTCTGAAAGTGTGTACTGGCCTTGCTCAGGAGGTCTTTGCTTCGACGGCCGCAACCAATTTTCAGGCCAGGGGAGGCAACCAGACTCCTGCCGCCCGCACACCTGAGCTGGTTGTACAGGGACTCCAGACATCGGGGGCACTACCAACCCATCCGGTTGCCACTGCACAGGACTTTGTCGTTCCTGCTATGCTTGAGGATGATCATCGTAGGTTGGAAAGGTTTGGGAGACTCTAGCCACCACCTTTCAATGGTGCAGAGGGAAAGGATGCCCAGGATTTCTTAGACAAGTGTTAGAAGATACTCCGTACAACAGGTATTCTGGAGACTTGTGGGGTCTCCTTCACTACTTTTAAGTTTTTTGGGGCTACACTCAGATGGTGGGAGACTTACGAGAGGCATAGTTCGATTGGCACAGCACCCCTTACGGGGCAGCAATTCTCCGTGTTCTTTTTGGAGAAGTTCGTGCCTCCGTCGCGCAGAGAGGAGCCGCGCAGACAGTTCGAGCAGCTTTGTCAGGGTGATATGTATGTGACGCAGTATGAGATGCGATTATCGGAGTTGGCCCATCATGCTATCTGGTTGGTTTCCACAGACAGGGAGAGGATCAGGAGTTTTATAGATGGCCTCACATTTCAGCTGCAGTTGCTTATGACCTGAGAGAGAGTATCTGGTGCTACCTTTGATGAGGTTGTTGACATTGCTCGACAAATTAAGATGGTTCACAGTCAGGAGATGGTTCATAGAGAGGCCATGAGGCCTCATTGTTAGGGTGGATTCAGTGGTGCTCCTTCTGGGGGTCAGTTCTAGCACGATAGAGGTCGTCATTTTCGACAGTCTCAAACAACTCGCCCATTTCACCGTGGTGCGCCATCTGGCCATGGTACCCACAATCATCAGCAGGGCCAATCATCATTTTGTGTACTACCAGCGCAGAGTTCTCACCATGCCCCGTCAGCTCAGGTATCCTCGGGTAGTTCTTCTGGGCATCAGGAGCAGTAGTTCCATTAGAGGAGGTGGCTGGAGTCTCCCAAACCTTTCCAACCTACGATTCATGCCTTAGGCTATTGAGTGGGGCTCCACAAAGGAGTACTCGGTCGATGGCACCAGCACTAGTTCCTCCACCACCCGCCCAGTCAGCTAGGGGTTGAGCCCAGTCAGATAGGGGTCGCCCGAGAGGGGGAAGCAGATCAAGGGGTGGCCAAGCCCATTTCTATGCCCTCCCTGCCTGATGATAACTAGTGATTTGTACTACTATTTACTCCCTTTTTCTTAGGTTTTTGAGGTAACAATTTGCCTAATTAACCCCACATTTTGATGCAAGTGTTTTGAATTGCAGGAACTGAGTGGATTTGTAGATATTGATCCAAAAGACCTCACAAAGAAGTAGAACTTGCAAAAATTCCAGGACCCAGTTAAACCGCTGCAACGTTTGTCCCATCGCTGCCACGCAAACTTCAGAGAGATGATCTTTCAAGGCCATCTAAACCGTTGTGGCGTCCACTTTTCCGCTGCAGCAGAATTCTCTTTGCTGCCACGCAAACTTCAGAGAGTTGATCTTTCAAGACTATCCAAAGCGCTCTCCGTGCCAATATTCCGCTGCAACGGTCCATCTAACGCTGCCACACTCAATTATCCGATGGACGCGATTGGAAAACTTTAGAGAGTTGGAAAAGATGGGATTTCATGATTTCGCGGTCAACGGTATTATTCCGCTGCCGCGCTCCAGCCACCGTATAAATAGATCTTTTCAGCCATGTATAAATAGATCTTTTCTTTATTTTTCAGGTTATCAGCCGTTTGGAGAACACGTGAATAGTACTCTTTAGCCATATTGAGTTATTTTAGCATAGTTTTAACATTAGTTCTTCAACTAGTATCTTGTAAATCACAATTATGAGCTTAAATCCATCTTCTACTTGTGTTTCTTATTCATTCATGAGTAGCTAGACCCATTAGCTAAGGTTGTGACCCAACCCTAGTGTGGATACTTAATGGTTTTTCAATTTTAGAGTGATCATTTATATGGGTGTTTGGTATTTAACTTAAATTGTGCATAAATCTCAGATTTAGTGGTTGAAAACACTATGTCAAGCCTTTATGACTAAGGTCACTCTTGAGAAAGATGACCCAAGTCTAGGTAATTAAGCTAACAAAATATTGGGGTGAGGTCAAGAGATTGATATACCCAGGAAAAGGGTGGATGCTAGAGATAGCTACACCCGATTTGAGCCAATTCATGCGGTTCATGGAAACACCCAATTGTGCTTGAGAAAGCCAATTTGGGCAAAGTTAACCATATTACCGATAGGTAGTGGGTGATTGCATTAGCATGAGGTTATGACATTAATCCCCATTTCACAATGTCATTCCAGATTCTAGACCCGTTAATTGCTCACCTAGGAGGAAATCACAACCCTAGTCCCTTTATCAATTGAGAAATCCTTCAAAAAGAAATTAGTTAGCTAGTTCGTAATTTCAATTAGGTTAAAACTATAGTATAAAATCAAACCCTTTTTATGAGAAGTGTAATTAAGAACACAACACTCTACTAGATCACTTAGACACTCGACTCCAACATATATATCTCCCTGTGGATATCGATCCCGACCCGTTCGGGTAAAAGCTGCATTGACCGATCACTTTTTGGCGTCGTTGCCAGGGAGTTATAACAGTGTTGATTATCTACATGAATAGTGGTGTAGTGTGTTTTTCTTTCCTTCTATTGTTAACGTGTGTGTTGAATCAATTCAGGTACTCATGGTGGATCCTTTGGGTAATATTATTTCGGGGGAGGAGGTGTATGACAATGGAGAAGATGAACTAAATCAAGTACCACCTTCAAGACGGGGTCGACGGGCCAATGTTAATGATGATATTCTAGACCCTCCACCGCCTCCACCACCCAGAGTTTCCCCTCGCGTGCTTCCAAACGAGGGGTACGCAAGTGCTATTGTCCCACCTAGAATCCGGGCGGGTAACTTCCAAATCACAAATGTGATGCTGACACTCTTGGAGCAGCGTGGGTACTTCACGGGAGCTCCCCACCAAAATGCTTACAAGCATTTGAAGGTCTTCGTGGATACCTGTTGGGGGAAGCAAGAAAACAAACGTCTCAGAGGATGCCTTGAGCTTAGGCTATTTTCCTTCTCTCTTCGAGGGAAGGATCTTGATTGGCTTGAGTGACTCCCTAACCACTCCATATCTACATGGGACGAGCTAGCAGACAAGTTCATTGCAAAATTCTTCTCCCCTAATCACATGGCGGCGCTTAGAGATGAGATATTGGCTTTCAAGCAAGAGCTAAAGGAGCCTCTTCATGATATTTGGGAGCACTACAGGACCATGGTAAAGGAATGTCCAAACAATGACATGACTGAGGCCATGATATAGCAGACCTTCTACAGAGGCATAAATACCACCAATCAGTGTGTGGTCAATCAATTGGCTGGGGGCAACTTCATGAAGCTACCCTACAATGAGGCATGTGAGGTTTTAGATGAAATGGCTGACACTTCATCAACATGGCAAAGTAGAGCAAATGTGCCTCAGGTGATCCAGGTGTTAATGGCCTTCTCAAAGAACTTCAAGAACATGGGCAAGCAATCGCCGAGCTTACCACCACCATGAATCAACTTGCTAAGGCGCAACTTCAACAATTACAAGGGCCGAAGCAAGTGAATGCTATAGAGGGGGTACATCTTTTGTTGAACAAGAGAAGACCTCGTGGAAATCCAATGCAAAACAACAATGTTCAATGTGACCAAGGATCGAGTGGGTATAGCCAAGAGGATTCTTATGATGATCAAGATGAAGATGTAATGTATGCAAACAATTTTCAAGGGAAAAGAAACAATCAAAGCAACAACCAAGATTGGAACAATCAAAGGCAGGCAATTGGAACAATAACAACAACTCTAGCAATTGGGGGAACAACAACCAACAATGGGGAGGCAATAACAACAACAATTGGAGCGGGAATAATAATAACAATTGGGGTGGAAATGGTAACCGGGGGTCAGGCTTTCAGAGGACCCCGATGTACCAACAACCCAACAATCCACCCCCCTATCAATCACACGGCCAAGGTTCCTCAAGTAATGATATGGGTAGAATTGATCAAATGTTCAAGCAAATGATGGAACACAATTCGGATTCGGATGCTCAACGTGCCTCCCATAACACCTCCATTCGAAATATTGAAGTGCAAATGGGACAAATATCACAAGCCTTGAACACACTCCCGAAGAGAGCACTACCAAGTGATACGGTGGTGAACCCCAAGGGTGGGAACAACAACAACAATACCGGTCACGCCATGGCGGTGACTACTAGAAGTGGACGAGGTGGTGAGGCTAGTTCTTCAAAGCAAAAGAGAGTTGTTTGTGATGATGATGACTTGCCAAATGATGAGGTTCCGATTGAGGGTGAGCATGTGGTGTAAGAGCCGACAACTAGTGAAGTGAGGATTGATATTCATGACCATAAGGAGGAATTGCAAAGTGACGTGAACCCGTCTAGGGAACACATAATTGATATACCGGAGCTGGTCGTACCAAAGGCTAAGGCTCCATTGCCTAGGCCTCCTCCTCCTTATCCTCAAAGGTTGGCGAAGCAAAAGAATGAGAACCAATTCAAGAAATTCATTGACATGATGAAGAGCTTATCCATCAATGTTCCTTTGGTTGAAGCTTTAGAGCAAATTCCCAGGTATGCCAAGTTCATGAACGACTTGGTCACAAAGAAAAGATCAATGGAGTGCGAAACTATAAAGATGACCCACCAAGTGAGTGCAATAGTGCATTCAATGGTACCCAAGCTTGAAGACCCCGAAGCATTCACCATTCCTTGTACAATTGGGAGCGCGGATTTTACCAAGGCATTGTGCGACCTCGGAGCTAGCATAAGCTTGATGCCATATTCGGTTTTCAAAACCTTGGGTATTGGTCAACCTAGGGCTACTTCCATGCGTCTTCAAATGGCAGATCGATCTATGAAGCGGCTTTTAGGAATAATTGATGATGTTTTAGTGCGGGTTGACTAGTTCATCTTGCCCGCATATTTTGTTATCTTGGATTGTGAGGTGGATTATGAAGTTCCTATCATCTTGGGAAGGCCCTTCCTTGCAACGGGGAAGGCCTTAGTTGACGTGGAAGCCGGTGACCTCACCTTCCGGGTGGGCGATGAAAAGGTTGTGTTCCACGTTTGCAAGTCAATGAAGCAACCCAATAGCACGGAGGTATGTTCTTTTATGGACCTTGTCACCGAGGTCATTATTGATGAAACAAGCTCAATGATAAATGTTGAAGACCCCGTGGAAGCAGCTTTATTGAATCATGAAGATATTGTGGTGGATGGATTGATCGAGAGTACCAATACTCTACAAGGCATGGGTTCTTATTCATATGGTCCTCGAAAGTTATCCTTGGATTTGGAGAATCAAAAAACTCCTCCGACAAAGCCTTCAATTGAAGAGACACCTATCTGAGTTGAAGCCACTTACACCGCACCTCATGTATGAATTTCTCGGTCCTTCTCGTACTTTACCTGTTATACTTTCATCTTGCCTAACAAAATTGCAGGTAGACTCTACTCTCAAAGTGCTAAAAAGGAGGAAGAAGGCCATAGGATGGACAATTGATAATATCCGAGGGATAAGCCCCGCATTTTGTATGGACAAGATCATTCTTGAGTATGGAGCAAAGACTTCCGTAGAACACCAACAGAGGCTATATGAGGCAATGCAAGAAGTTGTGAAGAAAGAAATAATCAAGTGGTTCGATGCAGGGGTCGTCTACCCGATTTTTGATAGTGCTTGGACTTCTCCGCTCCAATGTGTTCCAAAGAAGAGTGGCATGACCGTGTTACAAAATGACAAGAATGAACTTATTCCAACAAGGACAATCACAGGTTGGCAGGCATGCATGGATTACCGCAAATTGAACAAGGTGACTCGCAAGGATCACTTCCCTTTGTGGACCAAATGCTTGACAGACTTGCGGGTAGAGCTTTCTACTGCTTCTTGGACGGGTATTAAGGATATAACCAAATCTTGATTTCTCCGGAAGACCAAGAAAAGACAACCTTCACTTGTCCTTATGGGACATTTGCTTTTTCCAGGATGCCTTTTGGATTGTGCAATGCACCCGCTACATTTCAGCGGTGCATGATGGCAATTTTTACTGATATGGTTGAAGACTTTCTAGAGGTATTCATGGATGATTTCAACGTGGTTGGGGACTCTTTTGATGAATGTTTGAACAATATTGACAAAGTCCTTGCACGTTGTGAAGAAACTAACCTAGTGCTCAACTGGGAAAAATGTCATTTTATGGTTGAAGAGGAGATAGTTCTGGGCCACAAAATCTCAAAGAATGGAATTGAAGTAGACAAAGCTAAGATCGAGGTCATTTCCAAATTGCCTCCTCCGACCTCAGTGAAGGGAGTTCATTGCTTTCTTGGGCACGCCGGGTTCTACCAGCGCTTCATTAAGGACTTTTCGAAGGCAGTCAATCCTCTTTGCAAGTTGTTGGAAAAAGATGCCAAGTTCAACTTTGATGAAAATTGTATGAGGGTATTTGAGTTATTGAAGCAAAAGCTAACATCCATGCCAATTATCACAGTGCCGGATTGGATCTCTCCTTTTGAGCTAATGTGTGATTCGAGTGATGTGGCAGTGGGGGCGGTTTTGGGCCAAAGGGTGAACAAAATCTTTCACCCCATTTACTATGCAAGCAAGACAATGAATTCCGCCCAAATGAACTACACTGTCACCGAAAAAGAGTTGTTAGCTATAGTCTTTGCAATGGAGAAATTCCGTCCTTATCTTATGGGTGCCAAGGTCATTGTCACACCAACCATGGGGCGCTCCGGTATCTTATGATGAAGAAGGATTCCAAGGCTAGACTTATGCAGTGGGTGTTATTGCTTCAAGAGTTTGATTTGGAAATCATTGATAGAAAGGGGAGTGAGAACCAAGTTTCCGACCATCTTTCCCATTTGGAGGAGCAAGGAAGACCAAATGATGGGCTTGAGATTGATGATATCTTCCCGGATGAACAATTTCTCTCCGTCTCTATGCAAGAAATGCCATGGTTCGTGGACATCGCCAACTACATTGTCACTGGTGTTGTCCCGTTTGAGCTCTCTTCTAACCAAAGGAAGAAGCTTAGACGGGATATAATGGATTATTATTGGGATGAACCGTACTTATTCAAGATATGCAATGATGGTGTCATTCGGCGTTGTGTGCCCGAAGAAGAGCAAGGGTCAATTCTTGAGTCATGCCACTCCTCACCTTATGGTGGTCATCATGGAGGGGCAAGGACCGCTTCAAAAGTGTTAAGTTGTGGTTTCTTTTGGCCTACCTTGTACAAGGATGCTAGTGAGTTGGTCAAGAGGTGTGATGAATGCCAAAGAATGGGCGACATATCCAAGAAAGATGAGATGCCTCTCACTACAATTCTTGAGGTAGATATCTTTGATGTTTGGGGGATAGATTTTATGGGGCCTTTTGTTATCTCATGTGGAAACACCTACATACTTGTGGCGGTGGACTATGTTTCGAAATGGGTTGAAGCCGTGGCTTTACCCAATAATGAGGCCCAAAGTGTGGTTGGTTCTCTAAAGAAGAATATTTTCACAAGGTTTGGGACACCCCATGCCATCATCAGTGACGGGGGTTCTCACTTTTGCAATAGGGCCTTTGATTCATTTCTATCCAAGTATGGAGTCAATCATAAAGTTTCTACTCAGTACCATCCTCAATCAAGTGGCCAAGTTGAAGTGTCTAATCGTGAAATCAAGAATATTTTGGCCAAGACTGTTAATGCTAATCGGACTGATTGGTCCCGGAAGCTTGATGATGCTCTTTGGGCCTACCGGACCGCCTTTAAGAACCCAATCGGTATGTCTCCTTACCAGTTGGTGTATGGAAAGGCTTGTCATCTTCCGGTGGAATTGGAGCATAAGTCACTATGGGCATTGAAGAAATTGAACTTGGATTGGGATACAACTGCAAATCTTAGAGTTGATTACCTTAATGAGCTAGATGAATTCAGATTCCATGCATATACTAGATCTTCCTTGTACAAAGAGAAAATGTAGTACCTCCATGACAAATATGCCAAAAACCGGGAGTTCAAAGTGGGAGACTTGGTTCTTCTTTTCAATTCTAGACTTTGTCTCTTCCCGGGCAAACTCAAGTTCAAGTGGAGTGGCCCGTTTGAAGTTGTGTTGGTTACACCCTTCGGTGCTCTTGATCTAAAAAACAAGAAGGGGGAGATTTTCCGTGTGAATGGGCACCGGGTCAAGCATTATTTGGGAAAATTTGAAGATAGCCACGTGGTGGCTTTGCTAAAATTCTTGTGAAAATGGTAACTTGCGTCGTGCCGCGACGTTAAATCAGGCGCTTCTTGGGAGGCAACCCAAGTATTTTATTTTCTTTGTTTTGGTTGTTTTTGGTAGGATAGATTTTATGTGAACTAACCAGCTGTGAAGTTGATGCAGGACTTGGTGGATTCAGTACAGGTGAAAAATTGGAATCTAGGCAGAGTCGTACAATTCCGCTGCAGCGGTCTAAAAATCCGCTGTCAGCGGTGACCAAGCGCCGCAACGGAAAACAACCACTGACAGTGGTTCAATTGACCCCCAAAGCAGGCTCTCTGAATCCCCACTCCGCTGCAACATTCACTATTTCGCTGTCGCGAAGTGCACTTCGTTGTGGCGATGAAATTCTGCTGCAGCGGTAAGGGTGAAAATCCAACAGGTTTGAAAAACCAAAAGCGCGGTCAGCGGTATTTTTCCGCTGTCGCGCTAGGTAGGTCGGTCGTGGGTCCCATCTCTCTAGTATATATACTAAGGGACCCTCTCCTTTTTACTCTTTTCATCCATTTGCTACCAAACCCTAATATTTACTGTGCTTTCACCTTTCTCACTGTTCACCTAAGAGTCTTAATTTCATTCTTCATCTACTTCATCTACTGGTATGTTCCATGTTTAATTTTTGTTAGTTGATTAATTATTCTTAGTTTTAGGATTATTTTATTTTATTTTCCTTTTATTTGTTTTTGTATTAAGTTAATACAACCCTAATTGTTACAAATTGAATTGTTAGTGTGTTTTACATTGTGGGGAAATACTTTCTGAGTCTTATGTGGGTAAAAGGGTGATTCATCCGTGCAATTTCTTGAAAATTTTAATTTTTTTGGACGAACCCTAGCATCAGTGCACGTTATCCACGACCTCCGCTGTAGCGGACTAAAAATCCGCTGACAACGGTACTGTGCATCGCTGCAGCTGTCGTTAAATCTCGGTCAGCGGTTCCCAGTTTCAGAGTGTTAACTCTCAACAGTCCCAACTTTCCGCTGCAACGTCCAGATTTCCGCTGTCATCGATGGCAAATCGCTGCAGCGAACCAAAAATCCCCGGTCCGCGGTTCATAGATTCAGAGAGGGGTAGTCTGATTCCCTGACTTCCGCTGCAGCGGTTCTTTTCCGCTGACAGCGGTTTGGTCCTGCACACACTGTTTTACTCTCTATTCTATCTGGTGCTTAGATACAATGTATTGACAATGTGTGTTACATGTTGCAGAGTATGGTGCGATCTAGAGGTGGACCGAAAAAGCAACCCGGGAGGGGCGACCCTTCAAGGGGTAGAGGCAGAGCAAACAAAAAAATCCATTTGTCCCAACTCAAGTTATAAGGAAGAAGCAAAGTATAAAAAGAGCAAGCCCCTCAGAATCAGAGTCCAGTGAGTACTTGCCCTCCCGGGAAGCTTCGGAGGGTTAGAGCGGGGCAACTTTAACAGCTGCATTAGCAAAGTTTCGGAGACTCATCAACGATCCCACTAGCTCGGTGTCTTCCGATGATGCCTCTAGCCACTCAGCCACTCCTTCGGAAGGCACAGGTGCAACCCGGTCGGCAGCTCATTCAGCATCCCCTCCTTCCATCAACCTCGAGAGTTCAGACGAGGGCTTTGATGATGGGAGGGGTGGGGACACCTTAGCACATGATACTAGTTTGCAAAGGACCAGAAACCCCGCAACATGGGAGGATCGGTTTGTCTCTGAACCGGCCTACCATCAGTTCAGAGAAATGTGGCCGCGGAGATCTCTCATCCCAGAAAGGCCCTTCATCATTAAGGACTTCTTACCCCTAAATCCCAATGTCAAAAAGCAGTTCTTAGAAAGAGAGGGGTGGGACTTTTTCAACACCCGGGTGGTTGATGCAAATGAGTTTGTGGTGAAGGAGTTCTACACCAATGTGGCATTCACCAAAAATGGCACTTACCTCACCAAAGTTCGCAATATGAAAATCCTATACAATGGAAGTGCTTTCAATGACTATGCGGGCTTCGGGAGGGTTAATGAGACTCGATATTTGGAGAAGGTTAATCAGAAAGATTTTGCTCGCCCGTGGTTGGCTTCCATCATTGCTACTCCAGGGACTACTCCCGACTGGTTTGTTGGAGGTACCCTCATCAAGAGGAATACTCTGAGTTTTGAGGCTCGGGTATGGGCCACATTTGTATGCAACAGATTAGACCCTGTTCTACATGATAGTGATTTGACCCTCTCCAGGGCGGTGATAGTAGGGGCTATTATGGACAGCATCCCGATCAACATCGAGAACATCATGTGTAGAGTGATAGAGCGGGTGGTGAAGAAGAATGAGTCCTCCTATTCTTTCCTCCATTTCCTGACTATGTACTTTCGAGACAACGAGATTGAGGGGAGGGATTTTGACCCCTTGATGAAGCCCCAGACAACTTTCTCTTGGTATCATTTGAAGGGTTCAAACAACCCCAAGCAAAGAGGGAAATATTCCACCTCTGCAGCCCCTGGTACTTCCATAGCCACAGAACCTTCCACTGCTGCTGAAGGCTCTGTTCCTTCTTAGGGGCCCAGTGCTGCTGCTGTCACTGATCCTCCATCAGATCCCGCTGCACCTATACTAGTATCAGTGCCATCATCATCCACATATCCTCAAACAGCTCTGAAGGTGTCCCAGACTCTAGTTGGTGTCACCAACTGGCTGCAGGTAGCTTCATCTAGACTTTCTGATCTTTCAGCTACAGTTGCAGCTCAGTCAGCTCCGACGACCATTGCATTACCTCCGTCTCTGGAGGACACATTGAGGAGCGTGGTGGACAACTAGAAGAAAATTTTGGAGACAATGGAGAAGCAACAAAAGGAGATTGATTATTTGGGAAAATATGTGAAGAAAATGAAAAAGGCCCAAGATGCTTCAAACAAGGTGCAGAAGAAGATGCTTGTAACTCAGGAAGCTTTGGTGAAGGAGATGGCCAAGGTTGCTGCTGTGGGGGACATCCCCCTTGATATTTTGCTAGGAGAGTCCGTACCCACTGACCCGGCTGTAGATGAGCCAGACCTTTCGCCAGATCCAGTTCGTACAGGTGCCATTCCCCAGACGGAGGACATGGAGATCCAGTTAGAGGAGCCCGAGGGCCAGACTTCCATACAGGCACATGACCCTCCTATCACCACTGGCGGAGCACCTTCTTCATCTGCCCCTGTTGACCCTTCTCCTATGCAGTTTGAGGCACCTTAGGGAGTTCCTTCTTACTCTCTCTCTCACCCCTATCCCCTGTTCTATATTTTGGTTTCATAGCATTGAGGTCAATGCTAGTTTTTATTGGAGGGGGTGGCCTCTACTTGTTGGTTGGTTGATTCAAACAATTTGATTGATTTTTTGGGTTGTAATAACTGTTGATACTCTTTTTCTTTTTCTTATTTACATTTCCTTACCTTTTATTTGGTATGTATATATTCAGTTTCCGTACCCTATCATATGTATATAGTCATCCTCTATTGTAAATATTCATTTTGTTTTTCGTATTTTCTACTTTATAACTTCTTTAGTTTTTCCCCCCAATTGTAGTCTAACTTCTTTTGTTCCATTTTGTGTTGTCAATAAGCCCCTGGTTTTCTTAAGGCCACAATTCTTTCCAAGGGTGGAAATTATGTGAACCGGGTGTCTTTTCCCTACGACAGACGGTGTGACGACCTTCTTAAGGGATTGAGTTAGTTTTTCGTTTTACCTTTTTGTTTTAGTTTTCTTTTATTTCAGTAGTAATGAATAAATGTGATTCAAATAGAGCTTCACTTGGCACCAACAGATCTACCTTCGACCTTATGGTTAAAGACATATTACAAATAAGGCTACTTCTAGTTATGACCTTTAGAATCTTGAGTTGACTGAAACTGTGGTCAAATGGTGTTCATGGCCATATTTGAGCTTCAAATTTGAACCAAGATTGTTGTGGGCCCTCGACTCGATACTCTTTAGCAATCCTAAGGCATGTGAGGTGAGGTTTGAAATTACATATCCCGAGTACCGTGCCTATAAGTCTAGAACTTTCCTCGAGTGTTTGTCTAGGTGAAATCTTAAGTGATCTCGACTTGTAAGATGATCATAGGCCTTCCTTGATTCCCTATTGAATTTGAAAGACCTGTTTAGCCTACCTTGACAAGATCCCTAGTCAAACCCTTTGAGCCTGATCCTACTTGTTCAAAAACCATGTTTTAGCCTTCATCCATTCTCTAAATACCCTCTCTTGGCACCCATTCTTTCCGTGAGCACTCTTGATGAAGAATAGAAAAGAAAATCATAATTTTGGGGGAGAGAAAAGGAAATGCATAGTGAAGAAAGGTTTGGTTATAAAAGATGGGCCAAAGAAAAGTTTGAAAAGCATAGTGAACTAAAAAGGGAAAAGAAAAAGGGTGAAGTTTAAAATAGAGGTTGAAATGATGAAAAAGAAAGGAAAAGGGAAGAAAATGAGCCCAAAGTAAAGAAAGAGTGACTATGAGTCTCTCTAAATTTTCCAAGAAAAATAATTTGTGACTCAAAGAGTCAAGAGTTTCATATGCAAAAGTGTGAACAATTGGAGTGCTTAAGGGAAAATATTCTACCAAAATTCATTGTGACCAATTCCGATCCAAAAAGCCCCCATTACAACCCGACAAAGCCCTATAGGATCTCAAGTTGAGTGAGCTTACATTAGTGGTGATTTACACGAGGGGCAAGCCTATGGTATGAAAAGCCGGACTTGAGTCATTCTTCTTAGAGTGAGAGCATGCCACGATAAACCCAATTCTGAGAGTCATTCTTTATGGTGAGGTAAGCCTAAGGAGAGTAGAGGAGTAAGATTCTGGGATCCACAGTGATTGAGGTAAAAGAGAGAAGCTCTATGACGACCTTAGCTAACTCTTGAAGCTTTGGTGTCACGTTAGCTCTAGTGGGCTAGAAAATCATTGCATAAGTTTGTCAATAATTCATTTGTGTTGAGGATAGTCGTTAGTCCCAATTGAAGATTGATGAATCACATCTCAATGGCTGAAATACTTTATCTTTTCTTGTTACAGAGGTGTGAGTTGTTTTGTTTGCTTGAGGACAAGCAAAGCCTTATGTTTGGGGGAGTTGATAACTAGTGATTTGTACTACTATTTACTCCCTTTTTCTTAGGTTTTGAGGTAACAATTGGCCTAATTAACCCCACCTTTTGATGCAAGTGGTTTGAATTGCAGGAACTGAGTGGATTTGTAGATATTGATCCAAAATACCTCACAAAGAAGCAGAACTTGCAAAAATTCCAGGACCCAATTAAACCGTTGCAGCGCTCAAATTTTCGATGCATCATTTGTCCCATCGCTGCAGCGGATTTCCCTCCGCTGCCACGCAAACTTCAGAGAGCTGATCTTTCAAGGCCATCTAAACTGCTGCGGCATCCACTTTTCTGCTGCAGTGGTTGTCTCTTCGCTGCAGTGGAATTCTCTTTGCTGCCACACAAACTTTAGAGAGTTGATCTTTCAAGGCTATCCAAAGCGCTGTCCGCGCCAATATTCTGCTGCTGCGGTCCATCTAACGCTGCCGCGCTCAATTATCCACTGGACGCGGTTGGCAAACTTTAGAGAGTTGGAAAATATGGGATTTCATGATTCCGTGGTCAGCGGTATTATTCCGCTGCCGCGCTCCAGCCACCGTTGTAGTGTTTCAGTATTCCGCTGGGCGCGAAGTTGAAGAATCAAAGAACTGGAAAATAAAAAACCGTTGTAGCAGTCATTAATCTGCTGCAACGGAAGTCTCTTCGCCCCAGCGCTCAGAAATACGCTGGGAGCGGATTCGCCGTAGGGGCGTTTGTGTCCAGTATTTTCAGCCATGTATAAATAGATCTTTTCTTTATTTTTCAGGTTATCAGCCGTTTGGAGAACACGTGAATAGTACTTTTTAGCCATATTGAGTTATTTTAGCATAGTTTTAACATTAGTTCTTCAACTAGTATCTTGTAATCACAATTATGAGCTTAAATCCATCTTCTACTTGTGTTTCTTCTTCATTCAAGAGTAGCTAGACCCATTAGCTAGGGTTGTGACCCAACCCTAGTGTGGGTACTTAATGGGTTTTCAATTTTAGAGTGATTATGTGTATGAGTGTTTGGTATTTAACTTAATTTGTGCATAAATCTAAGACTTAGTGGTTGCAAACACTATGTCAAGCCTTTATGACTAGGGTCACTCTTGAGAAAGATGACCCAAGTCTAGGTAATTAAGCTAACAAAATATTGGGGTGTGGTCAAGAGGCTGATAGCCCCAGTAAAAGGGTGGATGCTAGAGATAGCTACATCCGATTTGAGCCAATTCATGCAGTGCATGGAAACACCCAATTGTGCTTGAGAAAGCCAATTTGGGCATAGTGGGTGAGTGCATTAGCATGAGATTATGCCATTAATCGCTATTTCACAATGTCATTCTAGATTCTAGACCCGTTAATTGCTCACCTAGAAGGAAATCACAACCCTAGTCCCTTTATCAATTGAGAAATCCTTCAAAAAGAAATTAGTTAGCTAGTTCGTAATTTCAATTAGGTTAAAACTATAGTATAATTGCAAACCCTTTTTATGATAAGTGTAATTAAGAACACAACACGCTACTATATCCTTTAGACACTCGACTTCAACATATATAGCTCCCTGTGGATATCGATCCCGACCCGTTCGGGTAAAAGATGCATTGACCCCTCTCTTGCTACTCTTTAGTGGTATAGGTAGGCGCCGATCATCATACCAGACGCCATTGCATCAGATGCTGTGATTACGGGTATTGTCTTAGTTTGCCACAAAGATGCCCCTGTAGTATTTGACCCTGGTTCCACTTATTCATATATTTCCTCGTATTTCGCTCATTTTATGGGTATGCCCCATGAGTCTTTAGTCTCCTACGTTTATGTATATACTCCTGTGGATGATACTATTATTGTGGACCACGTATATCAGTCATGTGTGGTGACTATTAGGGGTCTGGAGAACTGAGTGGACCTTTTGCTGCTCAGTATGGTTGATTTTGATGTGATGTTGGGTATGTATTGGTTGTCTCCATGTTATGCTGTTCTAGATTGTCACGCTTAGACCGTGATGATGGCAATGCTGGGGTTGTCGAGGGTTGAGTGGAGCGGTTCGATAGACTATGTACCTAGTAGGGTGATTTCATACTTGAAGGCTCAGCATATGGTTGAGAAGGGTTGTCTATCCTATTTGGCCTTTGCGAGAGATGTTAGTGCAGAGACTCCTGCCATTGATTCTGTTCCGGTGGTACATGATTTTCCGGATGTGTTTCCTGCAGACTTTCTGGGCACGCCACCTGACATGGATATTGATTTTGTTATAGATTTGGTGCCGGTACTCAGCCCATTTCTATTCCATCATATCGTATGGCACCAGTAGAGTTGAAGGAGTTGAAAGAATGCTTCAGGAACTCCTTGATAAGGGGTTTATTCGGCCTAGTGTGTCACCTTGGGGTGCACCGACTCTATTTGTGAAGAAGAAGGATGGTTCCATGAGGATGTGCATTGATTACATGCAGTTGAACAAGGTCACAATCAAGAACAAGTATCCTTTGCCTCATATTGATGATCTATTTGACCAGCTTCAGGGAGATAGAGCGTTCTCCAAGATTGATTTGAGGTCCGGGTATTACCAGCTGAAGATTCGGGATTCAGATATTCTTAAGACAACTTTGAGGACCCGATATGGTCATTATGAGTTCCTGGTGATGTCTTTTGGGCTGACCAATGCCCCAACAACATTCATGCATTTGATGAACAATGTATTTCAGCCCTATTTGGACTCGTTCGTTATTGTATTCGTTGATGACATCCTGGTGTACTCTCAAAGCCGGGAGGAACATGCTTAACATCTGAGGATTGTGTTACAAAGATTGAGGGAGGAGAAGCTTTATGAAAAGTTCTCCAAGTGTGAGTTTTGGCTCAGTACAATGGCGTTCTTGGGGCACGTGGTGTCCAATGAGGGTATTCAGGTGGATCCAAAGAAAATAGAGGTGGTGCAGAGTTGGCCTAGACTGTCCTCAGCCTTGGAGATTAGGAGCTTTCTTGGTTTAACGGGATATTACCGTCATTTTGTGGAAGGATTTTCATCTATTGCATTGACCTTGACCAAATTGACCCAAAAGGGTGCTCCATTCAGGTGGTCGGATGAGTGCGAGGAGAGCTTTTAGAAGCTCAAGACTTCTTTGACCACGGCTCCAATTCTAGTTCTGCCATCAGGTTAAGGTTCTTACACCGTGTATTGTGATGCCTTGCGGATAGGTATTGGATGTGTTCTGATGCATGAGGGTAGGGTGATTGTCTATGCTTCGTTCCAGTTAAAGACTCATGAGAAGAACTATCCTGTCCATTATCTTGAGTTAATAGCTATTGTACATGCCTTAAGGATTTGGCGGCACTATTTGTACGGGGTTCATTGTGAGATCTATAATGATCACCGGAGTTTGCAGCATCTGTTCAAGCATAAGGATCTCCGTTGAAGATTCTTATGGACTATGATATCACTATTTTGTTCCATCCCGGGAAGGCCAATGTGGTGACCGATGCCTTGAGTATCTGGGCGGAGAGTTTGGGGAGTTTAGCGTATCTTCCAGTGGTAGAGAGACCTTTGGCTGTGGATGTTTAGGCCTGAGCTAGCTAGCTTGCCAGATTGGATATTTCGGAGACGAGTTGGGTATTGGCTTGTGTGGTCTCTAGGTCTTCCCTTTATGACCGTATCAGGAAGCGTCAGTATGATGACCCCCATCTGCTCGTCCTTCAGGACAAGGTTCAGCGAGGTGATGCTAGAGATTTGACTATTGGTGATGATGGCGTGTTGAGGATGCAGGGCCAGATATGTTTGCCCAATGTGGATGGGCTTTGGCAGTTGATTCTTAAGAAGGCCCACAACTCGCAGTATTCCATCCATCCGGGTGCCGCGAAGATGGACCAGGATTTGAGACAACACTATTGGTGGAGGCGGATGAAGAATGATATAGTTGGGTTTGTGACTCGGTGTCTCAATTGTCAGCAGGTTAAGTATGATCATCAGAGACCGGGTGTCTTGCTTCAGAGGTTAGAGATCCCAGAGTGGAAGTGCAAGCGTATCACCATGGATTTCGTAGTTGGGCTCCCAGAGACTTCGGGGAAGTTTGATGCTATTTGGGTGATTATGGATAAGCTAACCAAGTCCTTATACTTCATTCCAGTTGGTACTACCTACTCTTTAGAGCGATTGGCTGAGATTGACATCCGAGAGATTGTTCGCCTTCATGGTGTCCAGTTTCCATCATTTAAGATAGAGGCACACAATTTACATTGCAGTTTTGGAGGGCCGTGCAGCGAGAGTTGGGTACTCAGGTTGAGTTGAGAACAACCTTTCACCCTCCGACAGACGGACAATCGGAGCGCACCATACAAATATTAGAGGACATGTTACGCGCTTGTGTCATTGATTTTGGGGGTTCATGGGACCAGTTTTTGCCACTCGCGGAGTTTGCATATAACAACAGTTATCAGTCGAGCATTCAGATGGCTCTATACAGGACTTTATATAGGAGGCGGTGTAGGTATCCAGTGGGATTGTTTTAGCAGGGAGAGGCCAGACTCTTGGGTACAGACTTGGTCCAAGATGTATTAGACAAGGTTAAATTGATTTAGGAGCGACTTCGCACGACGTAGTCTAGGAAGAAGAGCTATGCGGACAGGAAGGTCCGTGATGTGTCCTTCATGGTCGGGGAGAAGGTTTTGCTGAAGGTATCACCCATGAAGGGTGTTATGTGGTTTGGGAAGAGGGGAAAGTTGAGACTCCCGGCTTATTGAGCCTTTTGAGATATTTCAGAGGATTGGGGAGGTGGATTACAAGCTTTCCTTGCCACCTAGCTTGTCGAAGGTGCATCTAGTATTTCATTTTTCAATGCTCTGGAAGTATATTGGCGATACGTCCCATGCTTTGGACTTCAGAACGGTTCAGTTGGATGGTGATATAACTTATGATGTGGAGCCAGTGGCCGTTTTAGAGCAACATGTTTGGAAGTTGAGGTCAAAGGATATAGCTTCAGCGAAGGAGCAGTGGAAAGGTCAGCCTGTGGAGGAGGCCACTTGGGAGACCGAGCAATAGATTCAGAGAAGATATCCACACCTATTTGAGACTCCAGGTATGTTTCTAGACTCGTTCGAGGACGAATTTTTGTTTAAGAGGAGGAGGATGTAACGACCCGGCCGGTCGTTTCGAGAGTTATAGCCCCGTTTCCCTAATTTTCTGCTTCTTTTGTGCTTTACAACTATATTATATCATATTGAGTTGGTTGGTTCAGGTTCGGAGTGGTTTCGGAGAGAAATTGAGACACTTAGTCTCTTTATTAGAAGCTTAAGTTGGAAAAGTCTACATGATGTTGACTTGTGTGTAAACGAACTCATATTTGAATTTTGATGATTCCGTTAGCTCCGTTACGTGATTTTGGACTTAGGAGCGCGTCCAGAATGTGATTAGGAGGTTCGTAGTAGGATTAGGCTTGAATTGGCAAACGTTAGAAATTTGGCGATTTTGGTCGGTTGTGAAAATTTTGATATCGGGGTCGGAATGGATTTCCGGAAGTTGGAGTAGGTTCATGGTGTCATTTTTGATGTGTGTGTAAAATTTAAGGTCAATCGTACATGGTTTGATAGGTTTCAGCGTCGTTTGCAGAATTTGGAAGTTTCGAAGTTCTTAGGCTTGAATCCGGGAGTAGTTTGGTGTTTTGATGTTGTTTTGAGTGATTCAAAGGTTTGACTAAGTTCGTATGAGGTTATATGACCCGTTGGTATGTTTGGTTGAGGTCCTGAGGGCCTCATAGTGATTCCGGGTGGTTACCAGATTGTTTGGAGTTGGAGAAGTGCAGGTGAAGTTGCTGCTACTGGTTTTTCTGCACCTGCGGAGTGGGAACCGTAGGTGCGAGTCCGCAGGAGCGAAGGAAGAGCCGTAGGTGTGACTAAGGAAGACCTGGGCTCAGACCGAAGATGCGATGGAAATCCCCCTTCTGTGGTGGTCGCAGAAGCGGTTTGATAGGCGCAAATGCGCAGTTGGATCGCAGATGCAGGACCCAACCCGAATTTGCGATGGCCGCAGATGCGATCAGGTGATCGCAGGAGCAGAGTCATACTTTTAATGAATTTCCGCAGAAACGGAGCCTGGTTCGCAGATGCGGTTCCGCAGGTGCGGTTTTTGCTGGGCAAAAAACACCAGCTTGAGGTTTTGTCTTTCATTTTCAATTTTGGACTTGAGGAGCTCGGGAGAGAGATTAATTGAGGAAATTCAAGGAGAACGTTAGGGTAAGTAATTCTAACCTGTATTGGTCTAATTTCCGTGAATCTATGGCTTTGTTCATCAACTTAATTAGGGATTTGAGTGGGAAATTTGGGAGTTTAGGGCTTAGGGATTTGGAGAGTGAACTTTGGGGTTTTGGAGGGGCAATTGAGGTAGGACTTTGGTAAATTTGGCTCGTGGGTGAATGGGCTTTCAGATTTTGTGATTTTTGTCAGATTTCGAGACGTGGGCCCAAGGGCCGGGTTGAATCAATTTGGGATTTTTTGGCTATAATTAGTACTTTTCTTGTGGATTTGATCCCTTTATCCTAAATTGACTGCGTTGTACTACTTGTGGCTAGATTCAGGACATTTGGAGGCTGGTTTGAGAGGAAGGGGCATTTCAGAGTAGAAGTTCTATGCTGTTGAGGTAAGTAACAATTTTAAATCTGGTCTTGAGGGTATAAAACCCGGAGTTTGGTATAATGTGACTGTTTGGAGGTGACACTCATGCTAGGTAATGGGCGTGTGAGTGTACATCGTGAGGGATTGTGACTTGGTCCGTCCCGTGAGACTCTAAAGTCTAATAGCCTTTTTGTGCTTATATGTATTACTTGTCTGCTAGCAATTTGAGTGCCTTTCATGTTAGAAATCATGCTTAGGCTATGTACATGCTTATGGTTGTTGTACTCCGTCATACTGATTCTTGTATATGTTTACCTCAGTCTCTATTATTTTTCCCTGTTGATACACTATAACATTCTTATTAGGGATGTTTTTCCCTTCTTTGCTGAGTGATGTGAGACTAAAGAGGTTCATGACTGGGTGAGGCTGAGGGTCTGTTTGTGAGGTATTGTACCTTGGCACGTGCGTTGTCCGTGCGACACGTGAGTTGTCGTGCAGATTTTGATATGATATGGTAGAACATGAGTTATCCGTGCAGATTCTGATATAATATGGTAGCACGTGAGTTGTCCGTGAGGACCTTGATATGATATTATAACACGTGAGTTGTCCGTGCAGATTATCTTGCTTGGGTTGTAGGAGCCCCTCCAGAGTCTGAACACCCCCGTTGAGCGCAGGTACCTATTGAGCGTGCATGTTGAGGGATGGGGCCGAGTGTTGAGCTATTGATAACTTGAGTGACAGTAACCTGTGAGGTTGCATATGTCTCTTTTGTTGCTGCATTTAGTTGATTCATGCTACTGTTTGAACTTCTGGGAACTTGTTATATTTTGTTGTACTTGAACTTGGTAAATATGTAACTGATTTGACTCATGTTGCTGGCATTACTCATGTTTACCCTTAGACTTTGAAAATTATCAAATGAAATGTTCCGTATAGATCGTCTCTCAGTTCCTTATTTATTTCTTTTACTTGTTGAGTTGGTTGTACTCATACTACACCCTGCATTTCATGTGCATATCCAGGTGTGTTTGAGCACGGAGACCGTTGAGTTAGGGCATGGTCGAGTTTCAGAGATTTCAAGGTAGCTGCTAGCGTCCACAGGGCCTTATCTCTCCTTATATATTTCTTTATGCCTTATATTGATACTTAGACATTGGTTGTATTAGTTTTGATACCTAGACGCTCCTGACTTGGTGACACCCCGATGTTTGGGGCTAGTTGTTCCGCATTTTGGTTCTATTTTTAGTTCAACTTTGTTTTTTTATGAAAATTCTCGATAGGGAAAAGTTTTAAATTACTTTTATATTTAATTACTGAAGTATTTTTGGAAAAGTCAGGCTTGCCTAGTAGCATCGATAGGCGTCATCACGACATGTTAGGTTTTGGGTCGTGACAACTGTATATCCTCTGCCTTATTTATTATTTACCAGTGGGCCTGACTGACCTCGTTACTACTCGACCAAGGTTAGACTTAGCACTTACCGGATACCATTATGGCGTACTCATGCTATTCTTCTGCACATATTTTCGTGATATTGTCGTGACTTTTTATCATGACACTTTCGTGATTGAAATGCTACCATTGTCGTGACATTTTGACCCTTCTTCGTTAATTTTATAACAAGTATCTTCAGCTATACTTTTTCTTGCTTCTGAGTTAATATTTTCTCTTGATGAAAAGATCATTGGGAATTTTCACTTTCATAGACAGATGATAAAGATAGAATTTAAAAGAAAAATAATAATTTCCTTTAAGTATTAAACCATCATTTGAAAAGAGAAGAACTTTTATTATTAAAGAATCAGAATTAACGACTGACAAATCTATATAGCTAAATAGAAAAATCCGTAGCAAATCCTGTTTAGTAATGGATTAGCGATATATTATCAAAAATATTGTTAGCTATGAACGATTTAGCTACAAATTAACAACCAAATTACTTGCTAATTTTGAAATTTTAATAGTGCTTGATCGCAAAATTGGAGATCTTTACCCAAATAGACGATTGTATTATCAAACAAATGAGACGACTCATGCTTGGATGATCCAATAAAAACTTTTTTCATTTCCTTTCTGTAGTATTAGTCCTTGTCCATTCATCCCATGAAGATTGAGGCAACAAATATGTCCTAACAACTTGTCCATTCATCCAATGAAGATTTTCAACAGTGCTTTTGTTCAGATTTATTTATACATGAAAAGTGGTTAAATTTCGATTACTTTTAAAATTGTGACTATTTTTCAGTTACCGCTTGTAAATCTTGTTATTTTTTAATTTCATCCATATTTAACACATGCTATTTTAGTCTTTGCCTTATCATTTAGTTGGTATAAAGAGCCCAGTGCACAAAGTATTCTATATTTGCACAGGATTCATGGAAGGGCCACACCTCAAGGGATGTGATGTAGATAGCTTACACTAATGCATGCACTAGTGGATGATTCCACAACTCGAACCCATGACCTATAGGTCACACAGAGACAACTTCTCATTTATTTGTTATATTTACTAAGAGTTGTTATTTTAGAAAGGTAGAATAGCTTGTAGACACTTGTCACGTTCGTCATCCCAGTCCCTATACTCAATGAAGTTTCATCGACACACTTAAATTTATTCAAAGTCAGTATTTTAAACCCCTCTCATGACCAAGTCTATGTGGCAACTTAATTGCTGAACTGGACAAAATAAGTATGTTTCATGCGATGGAGCGTGAACAAAAAAATTTAATGATTAAAATAAGGAAAAAAATAAAAACAAAAAGAAAAAATACAACAAATCAAATTAGATAAAGAAAGAAATGGTCAAAGAGGTGTTCTTTCTCTTTCTCTTACGTTCTGCCGCCCACCAACCCTTCCTCCCCTCCCCCCCCCCCCCCCCAACTCTC
>ML247700.1:38486-48757 GCA_005239495.1 Nicotiana undulata
CCCCCCCCCCCCCCCCCCCCCAAATTTTAATCTATCTTCCTCCCTTCTCATGTTACTCCTCTTCCCCGTATTAACCAAACACCAACAACAACACAACCCTTCCCGCCACATCTTCATCCACCAGGGACATTCTTCGTCGCCACAGATCCAAAATCTCTACTAGATTAGCAACAATTTTTGGGGAATTCTTTTTCTCACATCCCCATTCCCTTACATTGAAAGATAGCTTTTGAAAAGAAAAGAAATAGTAATAGTGGAAGAAGATTGCCGGTGAAATCTATTTTCGATTAATTTTCCTGTAGCGAAATTTCAAAAGTTTTGGTTGATGGTGGTCTTTTGGGTAGTAATTTTTTATGGCCGGTTCTTTTTGGTGGTTGATTGGTGGTACTATGGTGGAGTTTTCGATGTGCAGAAGCTTTGCAGGTGAAGGGTGGTCGAAGAGGGAGCGCACACGTTGGTGGTTAGGAGATTTTTAATATTTCTGATTAAATACAATGAATTTGAATAATAAATGTGCAGGGAATGATAGAGAATAAAAATGATGAGGGGAGGAAGGTAGTGGAATAAAAAAAAATGAATAATTTTAAAATAATGTGAAAAATAAATTATTAATGATGTGTTACAGAAAACTTGACGTGGACGCTGATGTGTCATCCGTGTCATCTGTTAGAGGTTTACAATATTGACTTTGAATAATGATCTAGATGAAACTTTGTTGAATATAGGGACCATGATGTCAAATATTGTGATGACCTGATAGGTCATCTTATGTTTTAGAACCCAATTCTATGTTTCGAAGCCCTAAACACCTCATTTTTGCCTTCCTCAATTTGCATGGGCAGTTCGGGCGTCTTTGTAGAAAGCTTTTATGTTAAAATATGAGGCAAATATAAATATTTTCCTTGAAATCCATTTGAGTTGACTTCGATCAACGTTTTAAGCAAACGGACCCGGATTCGTATTTTGACGGTCCCGATGGGGACGTATTCTGATTGGGACTTGGGCGTATGCCTAGAATCGAATCCGAAAGTCCCTACCCCGAGTTATTGCATTTTGTAAAAATTGGAAAGTTTAAGGCTTAATGAATTTGAAATGTTTGACTGATATTTGACTTTTGGATCTCGGATCCGTATTTTGGTTCTGGAGCCCGGTATACGTCTAATACTACATTTATGACTTGTTTGTCAAATTTGGTGAGAATTGGAATGAGTTTGACGTGATTCGGACGTCCGGTTGTGAAAATAGGATTTTAAAATTTTCTTGAAAATTTCATTTGATTTGGTTCAATTCGTAGTTCTCGATGTTATTTTTGCGATTTGATCGTGCGAGCAAGTTCATATGATGTTTTCAGACTTTAGTGCATAGTTGGTTTAGAGCCCCGATAGCTCGGGTGAGTTTCGGATAGGTTACAGAGTGAATTTGAACTTAGAAATCAGTTGGTGTCTGCAATTTCTGGTAACTGATTTGCGAGATCATTGTTCGCATTTGCGAACATTCCTAATTCCTGACAGGCTCGCATTTTCGAAGAATACCAAGGCAAGAATAAGTTCGCATTTGCGATCTTGAGGTCACATTTGCGGGGAAGCCAGAGTTCGCATTTGCGAAGTGGGTCAGGCAGAGGCAGTGATCGCAAATGCGATCAAATGGTCGCATATGCGGAAAGTCAGTGTTCGTATTTGCAAACTTTTCATCTCAAATGCGATGATTGTAGAGGTTTGAGAGTCTTTGCACTTGCGATGGATTCTTCGCTTTTGTGGGGATCGTATTTGCGAACCCCAGGTCGCAAATGCGACATCTGCAACTTCTCAAAACTTGACTTAGACGGGATTTTTGCTCATTCTTCAAAATTTTCAAAACAAGAAACCCTAGAGGCGATTTTCCAAAGAACTTTCTTTCCCAGATCATAGGTAAGTGATTTTAAACTAGTTTTTCAACCTTTCACTGTATTTCCTATGATTTCAACCAAAAATCTTGTGTTTTCATGGTAGAAATTTGGAGTTTTGGGTAGAAACTAGGGATTTTTAAATTGGGATTTAGACCACAAATTGAGGTCGGATTCCATAACAAATTACATAACCACGCTCGGGGGTTAATGGGTAATCATGTTTTGTTCCGAATTTCGGGATTGGACCAAGCGAGCCCGAGAGTTAACTTTTTCAAAAATGGCCTAAATTGAATTCTTTGCAATCGTAGGTAGTTCCTAAGGATTAATTTGAATCGTTTGGTTGGTAATTTGGTAAATTCTATTGGTTCGGAGGCTTGTTTGAGAGGCAAAGTTGTTGTTAAGCATTGAGTGGTGTTTGGAGCGAGGTAAGTATTGTGTCTAACCTTGACTTGAGGGAATTAGGAACCTTCTGACTATGTGCTATGCGAATTTCATGTGAGCGGCATATATGCGAGGCGACAAGTGCTTATGCACCGCCGAATTATCTAGTTTCCTTGTTTCCCGCTTTTCTTTAATTATCTCTTTGCCTGTCTTAATTGGTCTATGCTCTAAGTGTGTTCGCATGCCTAATTGCTACCTGTTAGTCAATATTTTCCTCCTGTTTATGATTTAAGATCTTTTCATAGTTTCATGATCTCCTACTATTTGCTCAAGTTGGTTTATTTGCACCTTCTAGTTATAAATACTGGGTTGGTCTCGCTGTGTAGTATCACTTATGTGGATTATCATATTGTACAAGGTTTCCTATTTGTTTCAGTTCGGTATTTAGGGATTGTAAAGGCTTTTCGTGATTTGAATTGTAAGTTTTACTGTGCACATTGAGTACTTGGTATTGATATGGTGGGATCAGGTTGCACGCCGCAACAGGTGGAATGACTTCGAGTTGGAAACCATTGTGAATGCGCTGACTATTTGGGGGCACTATCTTTATGGCGTGTCGTGCGAGGTTTTCACAGATCATCGGAGCCTTTAGTATTTTTTCAAGAAAAAGGATCTCAATTTGAGGCAGAGGAGGTGGTTGGAACTATTGAAAGACTATGATATCACTATCTTGTATCATTTCAGGAAGGCCAATGTGGTACCGATGCCTTGAGTAGAAAGGCATCGAGTATGATCAGCCTTGCGTTCATTCCAGTCAGTGAGAGGCCGCTTGCATCAGACGTTCGGACTTTGGCCAATCAGTTTGTGAGGCTAGATATTTTGGAGCCCCGTGTTCTAGCTTGTACAGTCGCTTAGGCCTCCTTGTTTGAGCGCATCAGAGATTAGCAGTATGACGACCCTCATTTGTTGGTCCTTAGGGAAAAAGTGTGGAACGGTGGTGCCAAGCAGGTTACTGTTGGAGATGATGGAGTTTTGAGGATGTAGGGTCGTTTTTGTGTGCCCAATGTGGATGGACTTCATGAGTTGATTCTTGAGGAGGCCCATAGTTCTCAGTATTCTATTTATCCGGGCGGGCACCACTAAGATGTATCAGGATCTGCGACAGCATTATTGGTGGAGGAGGATGAAGAAGGATTTAGTTGCTTATGTCGCTCGATGTCTAAATTGTCAGCAAGTAAAGTACAAGCATCAGAGACCTGGTGGTTTGCTTCATAAGATAGAGATTCATGAGTGGAAGTAGGAGTGTATCACTATGGATTCGTTGTGGACTCTCACGGACTCAGAGGAAGTTCGATGCAGTTTGGGTCATTGTGGACAGAATGACCAAGTCAGAGCATTTCATTCCTGTGGTAGTTACCTATTCTTTAGAGTGGTTGGCAGAGATTTATATCCGCTAGATCGTCCGTCCTCACGATATGCCCATGTCTATCATTTCTCATTGAGGCACACAGTTCACCTTGCACTTTTGGAGAGCAATACAACGTGAGTTGAGCACTCGAGTTGAGTTGAGCACAATGTTTCATCCCCAGACGGATGGACAGTCCGAGCACACTATTCAAATATTGGAGGATATGCTCCGCACATGTGTTATACACTTTGGAGGATCGTGGGATCAATTCTTTCCACTTGATTAGTTTTCCTACAACAACAACTACCAGCTGAGCATTCAGATGGCTCCATATGAGGCATTATACGGTAGGCGGTGCCGATCGCAGGTTGGGTGGTTCGAGCGGGGGGAGGCTCGGTTATTGGGTACATATCTAGTATAGGATGCTCTGGATAAGGTCAAGATTATTCAGGATCGACTTCGCATAGCTCATTCCAGGCAGAAGAGTTATGTAAACCGTAGAGTTCGTGATGTTGCATTCATGGTCGAAGAGAGTGTGTTGCTCCAGGTATCACCCATGAAGGGTGTAATGAGGTTTGGAAAGAAGGGCAAGTTGAGCCCTAGGTATATCAGGACTTTTAAGATTCTTGAGAGAGTGGGACAAGTGGCTTACAAGCTTGCGTTGCCACCAGGGTTATCAGTAGTTCATCTGGTGTTCCATGTGTCCATGCTCTGGAAGTATCACGACGATCCGTCCCATGTGTTATATTTGAGCTTTGTCCAGTTGGACAAGGATTTGACTTACGAGGAGGAGCTGATGGCTATTCTAGCCCAGTAGGTTCGTCAGTTGAGGTCGAAGAGTTATCCTTCAGTCCGAGTGTAGTGGAGAGTTTAGCCCGTCTAGGCAGCTACTTGGGAGTCCGAGACAATGCGGAGTACATACCCCCACCTTTTCACCAGTTCAGGTACTTTTCTATGTCTGTTCGAGGACTAATGATTGTTTTAGAGGTGGAGAATGCAATGACCCGATAGGTCATCTTATGTTTTAGAACCCAATTCTGTGTTCTGAATCCCTAAACACCTTATTTTAGCCTTCCTTGGTTTACGTGCGCATACATAGCGTCTTTCCGGAAAGCTTTTATGTTGAAAATTGAGAAAAACATGAAATTTTGCCTTGAAATCCATTTGAGTTGACTTCGTCTATGTCTTGAAAAAACAGACCCAAATTCGTTTTTTGGCGGTCCCGATGGGTCCATAACATGATTTGGGACTTGGGCGTATGCCCGAAATCAACTTCGGAAGCCCCTAGCCCGAGTTATCGCATTTTTTAGAAATAGGAAAGTTTAAGGCTTAATGAATTTGAAATGTTTGATCGATGTATGACTTTTGGATCTCGGGTCCGTATTTTGGTTTCGGAGCCCGGTATAGGTCCAATACTACATTTATGACTTGTCTATCAAATTTGGCGAGAAATGGAATTGGTATGATGTGATTCAGACGTCTGGTTGTGAAAATAGAGGTTTCAAAGTTTTCTTGAAAATTTTATTTGATTTGGTGTTCAATTCGTAGTTCTAGATGTTATTTTGGCAATTTGATCCTGCGAGCAAGTTCGTATGAAGTTTTAGACTTGTGTGAATAGTTGGTTTAGAGCCCCGAGGGCTCGGGTGAGTTTCAGATAGGGTACAGAGTGAATTTGGACTTAGAACTCAGCTGGTGTCTGCAATTTTTGGTAACTGACCATTGATCTCGCATTTACGAGATCATTGTCCGCTCTTGCGAACATTCCCAATTCCTAAAAGGTTCGCATTTGCGAGCAAATTCTTCGCATTTGTGAAGAGTACCTGGGTCAACATAAGTTCGCATTTGCGATCATGAGGTCACATTTGCGGAGAGGCTAGAGTTCGTATTTGCGACCAATGCTTCGCACTTGCGAAGCAGGTCAGGATGGAGCAGTGATCGCAAATGCGATCAAATGGTCGCATTTGCGGAAAGTCAGTGTTCGCATTTGCGTACTTTTCATCGCAAATGCGATGATTGAAAAGGTGTGAGAGTCTTCACACTTGAGGCAGAATATTCACATTTGTGGGATTCGCATTTGCGAACCCCAGGTCGCAAATGCGACATTTGCAACTGATCAAAACTTGACTCAGACGAATTTTTGCTCACTCTTCAAAAGCTTCAAAACAAGAAACCCTAGAGGCGATTTTCCAAACACTGTTCTTCGAAATCATTGGTAAGTGATTCTAATATGGGTTCTTTCAATTTTTCACTATATTTCCTATGATTTCAACCAAAAATCTTGTGTTTTCATGGAAGAAATTGGGGGTTTTTGGGTAGAAATTAGAGATTTTGTAAATTGGGGATTTAGACCTCAAATTGAGGTAGGATTCCAAAATAAATTACATAACTGGGCTCGGAGGTGAATGGGTAATCGAGTTTTGGTCCGAAATTCGGGATTGGACCAAGCGGGCCCGGGAGTTGGCTGTTGACTTTTTAAAAAATGGCCTAAATTGAATTCTTTGCAATCGTGGGTAGTTCCTAAGGCTTAATTTGAATCGTTTGGTTGGTAATTTTCTTGATTCTATTAGTTCAGAGGCTTGTTTTAGAGGCAAAGCTGTGGTTGAGAATTGAGTGGTCTTTGGAGTGAGGTAAGTGTTGTGTCTAACCTTGACTTGAGGGAATTAGGAACCCTCAGACTATGTGCTATGTGAATTTCATGTGAGCAGCGTATATGCGAGGTGACGAGTGATTAGGCGCCACTGAATTATCTATTTTCCTTGTTTTCCGCTTTTCTTTAATTATATCTTTCCCTGTCTTAATTGTTATATGCTCTATGTGTGTTCCCATGCCTAATTGCTACATGTTAGTCAATGTTTTCCTCCTGTTTATGATATTAGTTCTTTTCATAGTCTCATGATCTCGTACTATTTGCTCAAGTTGGTTTATTTGCATCTTCTAGTTGTAAATTTTGGGTTGGTTTCGCTTTGTAGAATTACTTATGTGAATTATCATGTTGTACAAGGTTTACTATTTGTTTCAGTTTGGTGTTAGGGATGGTAAAGGCTTTCCGTGATTTGAATTGTAAGTTTTACTATGCACATTGTGTAACGACCCGGTCTGTCGTTACGTTGAACCTGCATTATTGTTACTGTTATTGACTTGTCATAGGTTGGTTATACTGTTATTGATGTGTTAGAGTTGGTAGGCTTGAAATCGAAATGGTTGTAGTGAGAGTTTAGCCACTTAGTCTTTAAAAATAGCCTTAAAGTTGGAAAAGTCAACTGAGAGCTGACTTATTGTTAAACGACCTCAAAATGCAATGGCTCGGATAGCTTCGTTAGGTGATTTGGGACTTAGGAGTGTGATCAGAATATTTTTGTAATGTCCGATGTAGAATTAGGCTTGAATTGGCGAAAGTTAGTTTTTGGTGATTTCCGGTCGGCAGTGGAAAATAGGCTATCGGAGTCGGAATGGAATTCCGACAGTTGGAACAGGTTTGTAATGTCATTTTGGATATGTCTGCAAAATTTAAGGTCAATCGGAGTTGTTTTGAATAATTTCGGCATCGTTGGTGATTTTAGAAATTTGAAAGTTCTTAGGCTTGAATCCGATGTGATTTTGGTGTTTTGATGTTAGTTTTGGTGTTCCGAGGGTGCAACTAAGTTTGAATGATCATATGTGACGTGTTGGTATATTTGGTTTGAGTCCCGAGGGGCTCGGAATTAATTTCGGGTGGCTAACGGGCATTTTAGCCTTAGTAAAGATTGCTGGTTTTTCTAGTGTTAGCACAATAGTACTTTGTGCATCGCGATCACGGAGCGTAGGTTGCGATCGCGTAGAGTTGATTGATGTCAGGAAGAAATTACTCAGTGTGATCGCGGAGGTTGGGCTGCGATCGCGTGACATATGAAGTTTGTTCATCGCGATCATGTGATGTCAGGTCGCGATCGTGTAGGGTTGGCAGACCTGAGTTTGGGGTCACGTGTTTGTTCTTTGCGAACACGGTTGATTTTTCACGATCGCGTAGAGGTGAAGGGTAGAGCATCGCGATTGCAGAGTGTTGGTCGTTATCGCTTAGGTTAATTCTGGGGACCCGCGAAGTTGTTCTTCGCGACCGCGAGGGTCTTTTCGCGATCGCGATTAAGAAATCCCTGGGCAGTTAAATTAAAACCCTTCCGCGACCCTAACCTATTTTAACACCATTTTTGAACGGGAAGAAGCTTTTGAGGCGATTTTGAAGAGGGAGAATTAGTGTTCATCATAGAGATAAGTATTTTGGACCTTAAAACTAGATTATAGGTGATTAAGGAACATAATCTCAGTGTTTAATTCATGAAAATTAGTAGAAAAAGGTTGGGTTAGGGTTTGAGATTTATGAGACCTTTAGGGGTCGATTTGAGGGGTCAAACGAACTCCAATTTTTGCGTTCTTTATATGTACAGACTCGTGAGATGACGAAGAACATTTTGGTATAGAAATTTCTGAGTTCCGAGATGCGGGCCCGGGGGTCGGGTTTTGACCGATTTCGGGTTTTATGCTTAAAATCGATATTTTTCAATTAGAATTCATTCCTTAAGCATAATTTGATGATAGAAATCTGAACTTGGTAGATTTGGAGCATTCGGAAGTTGATTCGAGAGGTAAACGTATTGCTGAATAGTTTTCGGGCTAGTTTGAGGTAAGTAATGTCTTTAAATCCTGTCTTGAGGGTATGAAACCCCGGACTCTGCACCCTTTCACGGGTCTTGGAATGCAAAGATTGGAACTTTAGAAATATATTCCCTATTTAGGCAACTATTGAGTTGCGAAATCGATTCTAAAGCCTATGCTTAATAGTATTGATATATATTTGATATGTTTTGGGCTGTAAGCCATGTTTGGGGCCTAATGCCGATCTGCTTACCCCTTGAGGGCTGATTTTACTATTTTACTCACTGATATGTTATGATTTCCACTCAGTCTTTTTGTGATAATTGTTTTGACACTCAGAGTATTTTGATACTATTTATTGAAAATGAAACACTGTTTTTGGGTCGAGAACCCGGTATATTTATGGCCTAAGGGCATGTTGAGAGTGTCTGACTGAGTGAGACTGCGGGCCAATCTTGTGAGAATGTTATGATATGAGAGAGTCCGAGGGCCAATATTGTGTGTGATTTATGCCATGATGTGGTTTGTTATAGCGCTTGGGCTGTAGGAGCCCCTCCGGAGTCTGTACACACCCTCAGTGAGCGCAGGTACCTACTGAGTGCGAGTGATGCTCGCGGGGATGATATTGAGTGACTATGAGGTTGCCTGATGGGATGATATTGAGTGACTGTGAGGTTGCTTGATGGGCTGATATTGAGTGATTGTGAGGTTGCCTGATGGAGTGATACTGAGGGAAATTGTTATGAGAAATGATTATGGCCCGATGGGCAGATTTATGATGATTTTACTGAGTTTTGAACTATGATTCACTTCATTTTTCAAACTGATTTTTACTGAGAGTTTTACTGAGATATATTGAAATTATACTTGTTTCAAAGAATTTTTCTGGAAATTGGTTTTTGAACCTATGTATTTGATGAATACTTATGGTGACTTGGTGATTTACTGTTTTTGTGAATTGGTGTATCTGTGCTGCGTGTTTCATATTTCTCAGACTGTGATTTATTTTCATTACTACTGAGTTGGCGTACTTATCATTACTCTATGCACCCCTGTGTGCATATCCAGGTACTAGCGCGGACCAATAGCCATTTTTTCTCGTTAGCAACAACTTACGGGATTTCGAGGTAGTTGTCCAGCGCCCGCAGCTTCTCCATATCCCTTCCTTATTTAGTATTAGTATTTTTTTCTATACATTATTCATGACATTAGCAGAGTTAGTATTTGTGAGAATACACGGGAAAATATTTTTATTCACATTATACAATGATATAATGAGCCCTATATATAGATAATACATGTCCTACTCCTAATGCGTATAGGATTAGGGTTTAAGGCTATTTACTCCTATTTGACTACTAAACTAACACTCCCCCTCAAGCTGGTGCATATAAATCAAATGTACCAAGCTTGTTACATATATAACTAATACGAGGGCCAGTGAGGGACTTGGTGAAAATATCAGCAAGCTGATCATTCGACTTCACAAATGTTGTAGCAATATCTCTTGAGATTATCTTCTCTTTGATGAAGTGACAATCAACCTCAATGTGTTTAGTCCTCTCATGGAACACCGGATTTGATGTAATATGAAGGGCATCTTGATTATCGCACACAAGTTCCATCTGGCTGATGTCACCAAATTTTAACTCCCTGAGCAATTGTTTGATCCAAATTAGCTCACATGTTGCCATAGCCATTGCTCGATATTCTGCTTCTGCACTAGACCGAGCAACTACATTTTGTTTCTTGCTNTCCTGCCCAATCAGCATCTGAGTAACCAACGAACTGCTCATGACCTCGATCGTCAAACAATAACCCTTTTCCTGGAGCCTATTTTATATACCGAAGAATGCGGACAACTGCATCCCAGTGGCTATCACACGGAGAATCCATAAACTGACTTACAACACTCACAGGAAAGGAAATGTCAGGTCTGGTCACTGTGAGATAATTTAGTTTACCAAC
>ML247700.1:48766-84234 GCA_005239495.1 Nicotiana undulata
GGATCAATCAGAGTGTCAATCGGTCTACAACCTATCATTCTTGTCTCCTCAAGAATGTCTAAGGCATACTTCCGTTGTGATATCGCAATACCTGAGCTAGACTGAGCGACCTCAATACCTAGAAAATACTTTAATTTGCCAAGGTCCTTAGTCTGAAAGTGTTGAGAAAGATGTTGCTTCAATTTAGTAATGCCATCCTGATCATTGCCGGTAATAACAATATCATCAACATAGACTACCAGATAAATACAGAGACTCGAAGCAGAGTGCCGATAAAACACAGAGTGATCAGCTTCACTCCGAATCATGCCAAACTCCTGGATAACTGTGCTGAACTTACCAAACCAGGCTCGAGGAGACTGCTTTAGACCATAAAGTGACCGGCGCAAGCGATATACAAGGCCAAGAGACTCCCCCTGAGCAACAAACCCAGGTGGTTTCTCTATATAAACTTCATCCTCAAGGTCACCGTGCAAAAAGCATTCTTAATGTCCAGCTGATAGAGAGGCCAATGGCGAATAGTAGCCATGGATAAAAAGAGGCGAACTGATGCCACCTTAGCCACGGGAGAGAAGGTATCACTGTAATCGAGCCCAAATATCTGAGAATATCCCTTGGCAACAAGGCGGGCCTTAAGGCGATCAACCTTGCCATCCGGACCAACCTTGACTGCATATACCCAGCGACAACCAACAGTAGATTTACCTGAAGGAAGAGGAACGAGCTCCCAAGTACCACTCGTATGTAAAGCAGACATCTCGTCAGTCATAGCCTGTCTCCATCCTGGATGAGACAATGCTTCACCTGTAGACTTAGGGATAGAAACAGAGGACAAAGAAGAGATAAAAGCATAATAGGGTGATGACAGACGATGATAACTTAAACCGACATAATGGGGATTAGGATTAAGAGTGGTCCGTATACCTTTCCGAAGTGCAATCGGTGGACTAGGAAGAGACAGGTCCGCATCAAGAGCATGATCAGGTGCAGGACGAGAATCAGCAGGGCCGGATGGTTGGTGTCGACGACGATGATAAGTCAAGAGTGGTGTTCCTGTGGCTCGGGATGTAAGGAAAGCCACACTAGACTCCCCAATAGTTGGAAGAGGTAAGACTTCTGTGGCGGAAGGTGAAGGAGGAGTTATAGTAACCTCCGCAAAGGCCGGTATTGGTAAAACCTCAGATATATCAAGGTGGTCAGAAGAAGTAAAGAAAGGTTTGGACTCAAAAAATGTGACGTCAGCTGACATAAGGTACTTACGAAGATCAAGTGAGTAACAACGATATCCCTTCTGAACACGAGAATAACCAAGGAAGACATACTTAAGAGCACGAGGAGCTAATTTATCTTTCCTTGGGGCTAAGTTATGTACGAAACAAGTGCTCCCAAAAACACGAGGGGGAAGAGAGTATAAGGGTGACTCAGAAAACAACACCGAATGCAGGATCTAATTTTGGATGGGAGATGAAGGCATCCGATTAACAAGCTATGAGAACTGCATCGCCCCAAAAACGCAGCGGAACATGAGATTTAATGAGAAGTGTGCGAGCAGTCTCAATGATGTGCCTATTCTTTCTCTCTGCAACCCCATTTTGCTGAGGAGTATAAGGACAAGAGGTCGGATGAAAAATTCCTTGAGAAGTCATAAACTGCTGAAATTGGGAGGATAAATATTCTAAGGCTTTATCACTGCGAAAAGTTCGAACAAAAATGCCAAATTGATTTTTAATTTAAGCACAAAAATTCTGGAATATAGAAAACAACTCAGAACGATCTTTCATTAAGAAAATCCAAGTACATCTTGAATGATCATCAATGAAACTAACAAAATAACGAAATCCCAAGGTTGAACTGACTCTACTCGGACCCCATATATCAGAATGAACTAAAGAAAAAACAGACTCTGCATGACTCTCAATGCTACGAGGAAAAGAGGCTCGGGTATGTTTCCCGAGCTGACATGACTCACACTCTAATATAGATAAACTAGACACACTAGGCATTATCTTCTGAAGCTTGGATAAGTTTGGATGTCCTAAACGTTTGTGAATTAGGTCCGGAGGATCTGTAACTAGACATGCCTTGGAGGAATTGAGTGAGTTAAGGTAGTAAAGGCCTTCTGATTCAAGTCCTGTTCCAATCGTCTGTCCCGTACTGCGGTCCTGCATAATAAAAGAATCATCAATAAAATATATACCACAATGGAGGGCACGAGTCAAACGACTAACAGATGCAAGATTAAAAGGACAGCCAGGGACATAAAGAACAGAATCTAGAGTGACAGAGGGTAGGGGATTTGATTGTCCAACTTCTTTTGCTTTAGTCTGAGACCCATTGGCTAAAGTAACAGTGGGAAGAGACTGTGAATACAAAATATTTGACAAAAGTGATTTATTACCAGAGATATGATCAGAAGCGGCTGAGTCCACAACCTATTGTCCAAGAGAACTACACTGGGAAACACAAGCGAAAGAATTACCAGCAACAGAAGTATCAGTCTGAGCAACAGAGGCTACATGTGGAGATGTCTGCTTACTTTCTCGGTACTGAAGGAGCTCATTATACTCTCCTTCAGATAAAGAAAGTCTCTGGTTACCTGTAGTCTCGGTCTGAGCAACATAAGCATTTTTGGGTGAACAACCATGTAAAGAATAACACACGTCACGAGTGTGTCCAAGTTTATGACAATAAGAGCTCTTGGGTCGAGATCTTCCAAAATGACCTCCTCCTCGTCTATTCTCCATAGGTTGCGATGCCCGATTGTCTACTGACTGGGATACGAGAACAGATGAGTCAAGTGTCTGTGATGAGCTCACTGGGTGACTTGGTGCTGCAGCAAGGCGAAGTAATCAAGAGAATAATTCATCAACTGTGGGGACAGTCGGACTAGCCAAAATCTGATCGCGTACTGATTCAAGATCATTAGGAAGTCCAGCAAGAGTAAGAACTAGAAACATCTTTTGTCGTTGTTCTTGTTGCTTTTCAACACTAGCAGGAACTGGCATCAACTTCTCAAATTCCTCCATGACTGCCTGTACTTGTCCCAAGTAAGTAGAGATATCTAATTCATGTTTCTTTAAATTTGTCATCCGCGATATCACATCATAGAAACGAGATATGTCATTAGTGTATAAAGTACGAGCCTTTTCCCAAACCAAATAACATGTCTGGAATGGACGAAACAAAGGCATCAACTTGGAATCAATAGATCTCCACAGAATACTGCATAATTGAGCATCGATCTTCTCCAGTGTGATTTGGCCTTTTCATCTCCGTCGCTAGACTTCTTGATTAGATGATCTTGAACACCTTGACCTTTACACCACAACTCGACAGATGAGCCCAAGCTAAGTAGTTTGAACCTCCCATTAAAGGTTCTGAGGTAATCATAATATCGGAACTGCCAGAGCCCGTATTTTTAGACCCGAAAACATCAAATCCAAAAGACATCGTTGGAGTGAAGAGGGTTCTACAAAATTATACCCAAATAATAGAAAGAACCAATTGGAAATTCTCTGAAACTGACGAAGGGAACACTGTAGCTGCCGGAAAAGGACTGTGTAGTCGCCGGAAAAACTCAAAGTAGTCAGAATCGAACGAAAACAGTATGGGTGGGGTCGGATTTCGTAGACGGTTAGACTGTCCTGAAGGAGTTTTCGAAAAAGGTGACCGGAGGGTGGTTCACGCGCCGGTGCGTGGGCCTGATGCACCACCGGCGTCAGATGGTCTGGAGGCGCGTGACTAGGTTTCTGCCGGGTGATTTTCTGGGGTTAGGTCGCCTGAGAAATCCGCACCTTCTTGTGGTGTTATTTTCGTAAAAAAATACCACTGGAGAAGGGATTTAGTAAAAGAATGGCCTGAAAGTCACCAGAAAGAGGCACGGTGACTTCCCGGACTCGCTTGTAATTGCACAACGGGGATTTCTCATTAGTGGCTCTGATACCATGTGAGAATACACGGGAAAATATTTTTTATTCACATTATACAATGATACAATGAGACCTATATATAGATAATACATGTCCTACTCCTAATACATATAGGATTAGGGTTTAAGGCTATTTACTCCTATTTGACCACTAAACTAACATTATTATTCTTAGATGCTCGTAATCGGTTGACTCCAGTCTTGGGAGGATTGTTTCGACTATTAGATTGTTATTATTGGGGCGTAAAGACTTAAGAAACTATTTTATATTCTGTTTGCTGCTTATTATAAATTTTTGAAATGTTATAATAGAACAAATGAGTAGTTATGTGATGGTTGGCTAGCCTAGTTCCACGATAGGTGCCATCACGGCTTGATAGGATTTGGGGTCGTGACAAGTTGGTATCAGAGCTTCTAGGTTACATAGGACTCAACAGTCATGAGCAAGTTTAGTAGCGTCTTTCAGATCGGTACGGAGACGTCTGTACTTATGTTCGAGAGGCTGCAGAACTCATAGGAAAAATCTCAATTTCTTGAACTCTTTCATGCCATTCTATTGATCCTTGAAAACTAAATTCTTGTTGCTTCATTCTCTCACAGATGGTGAGGACACGCAATACCGATCAGGATGACCAGACACCAGCTAGACCCACAAGGGGTCGGGGCCGTGGTAGAGGTAGGGGACCAACCCACACAGCAGCCGAGACGGTACCCCAGGATCCCCCTATCGTTCAAGATCATGTTCCCGCCGATGGTGCTCCAGCGGGACAGGCTCAGGCACCGACAATGCCTATTGTTATTTCGGGTCTTCAGGAGACCCTGGCTAAGATATTGACGGTGTGTTCCCGTTTAGCTCAGGCAGTTTCTATGTCCACTACTGCCACTGCAGCTCAGGCCGGGGGAGGCAATCAGACTCCAGTTGCCTGGACACTTGAGCAGGCTGTACGGGGTATTCAGACACCGGGAGAAGCCCCAACTGAGCCAGTTGTCCCAGTCCAGGATTTTGTGGTTCCAGCTATGCCCGAGGATGAGCAGCGTAGACTGGAGAGGTTCAACAGACTTAAGCCTCCGACTTTCAGTGGCACAAAGGGTGAGGATTCCCAAAGTTTCTGTACAAATGCCAGAGGATATTGCGTACTGCGGGTATTTTGGAGACCGGTGGGGTCTCGTTTGCTACATTTCAGTTTACGGGTGCTGCTTTCACTTGGTGGAAGGCATTCGAGAGGCGTAGGCCGGTTGGTTCAGCACCACTCACATGGCAGCAGTTCTCCACGATCTTTTTGGAGAAGTATGTTCCTCAGTCACACAGTGAGGAGTAGCGCAAAAAGTTTGAGCAGCTGCGCCAAGGAGAGTTGTCAGTTACTCAGTACGAGATAAGGTTTTTCGAGTTGGCTAGACATGCTTCTGAGTTTGTCCCTACTGATACGAAGAGGATTAGGAGGTTTGTAGATGGTCTTACTCATCAGCTTCGGATCTTGATGATAAAAGAGAGAGTGTCTAGAGCTATATTTGAGCAGGTTGTTGACATTGCTCGGGACATTGAGTCAGTTCGTAGGCAGGAGCGTGAAGGGAGGGAGGTCAAGAGGCCTCGGGATCAGGTAGCTTCAGTGGTGCCCCTTCTAGAGGGCAGTTTCACCATAGCAGATGTCGTCAATTTAGACCTCCACTATCAGTTTTCCCAGCTTACAGTGGTGTATCTTCGGGGCAGGATCCTCGCAGTTCTCATCAGGGACGTTCATCTTTTAGTGCCCTTCCAGCTCAAAGCTCCGCCCGAGCATCATCTTATCAGGGCTCTTCTATGCATGGTTCATCCGGTGATTATCATGGTGGCAGGGGTTCTCTTCAGTCCCCATCTACAGCTCCAGGTGGTTGTTTTGAGTTTGGAGAGTTTGGACATGGGTGGAGGCAGTGTCCTCGTCGTCCTGGTAGTTCATCTCAGCACAAGGTTCAGCCCTCGACATCAGCCCCAGTCACTTCACCACCTACCTAGGCAGCCAGGGGTGGTGGTCAGGCAGCTAGAGGCTGCCCTAGAGGGGGAGGTCGAGCAGGTGGAGGCCAACCACGTGTTTATGCACTTCCGGCTAGGCCTGATGCTATGGCGTAAGATGCGGTGATTACAGGTACTATCTCAGTCTTTCACAGTGATGCTTTGGCTTTATTTGACCCTGGTACCACGTACTCGTATGTTTCATCCTATTTTGCTCACTTTCTGAATATGCCCCGTGAGTCTTTAGTTATGTCTGTTCATGTTTAGACTCCAGTGGGCGATACTATTGTTGTGGACCGTGTGTTTTAGTCGTGTATTATATCTATTGGGGGTTTGGGGACCCGAGTGGACTTGATGTTACTTAGTATGGTTGATTTTGATGTAATTCTAGGCATGGATTGGTTATCCCCATGTCATGCTATTCTTGATTGTCACGCTAAGACCGTTACCTTAGCTATGCCTGGAGTTCCGAGAGTTGAGTGGGGAAGGTCTATAGAGCATGTGCGTAGCAGAGTGATTTCTTATTTAAAGGCTCAACGTATGGTTGATAAAGGGTGTGAATCTTATCTTGCTTTTGTGAGGGATGTTAGTAGTGAGACTCCATCTGTTGATTCTGTTCCTGTAGTCCGTTATTTTCCGGATGTATTCCTTACCGACCTGCCAGGCATGCCACCTGACATGGATATTAATTTTGGCATTGACCTGGTGCTAGACACTCAGCCTATCTCTATTCCACCTTACCGCATGGCACCATCGGAGTTGAAAGAACTGAACGAGCAGCTTCAGGAACTCTTAGATAAGGGGTTCATTCGGCCGAGTGTGTCACCTTGGGGTGCACCGGTGTTTTTTGTGAAAAAGAAAGATGGCTCCATGCGTATGTGTATTGATTACAGACAGCTGAATAAGTTTACGGTGAAAAACCAGTATCCTTTGCCTCGTATTGATGACTTATTTGATCAGCTTCAGGGAACTACGGTGTTCTCCAAGATCGATTTGAGGCCGGGGTATCATCAGTTGAAGATTCAGGATTCTGACATTCCGAAGACTGCTTTCAGGACCAGATATGGTCATTATGAATTCCTGGTTATGTCATTTGGGCTGACCAATGCCCCAGCCGCGTTCATGCAATTGAGTGAACAGTGTGTTCCAGCCTTACCTTGATTCGTTCGTCATTGTGTTCATTGATGACATCCTGGTTTATTCTCGTAGCCAGGAAGAGCATGCTCAACACTTGAGGATTGTGTTACAGAGATTGAGGGAGGAGAAGCTTTATGCAAAATTCTCCAAGTGTGAGTTTTGGCTCGGTTTAGTAGCTTTCTTGGGTCACGTGGTGTCTAGTGGGGGTATTCAGGTTGATCCAAAGAAGATTGAGGCGGTGCAGAGTTGACCCAGACCGTCCTCAGCTACGAAGATTAGGAGTTTCCTTGGTTTGGCGGGATATTACCGTCGCTTTGTGGAGGGATTCTCTTCTATTGCTTCACCATTGACTAGATTGACCCAAATGGGTGTTCCATTCAGAAAGTCTTATGAGTGTGAGGAGAGCTTTCAGAAGCTCAAGTCAACATTGACCACAGCTCCGGTACTAGTTTACCTACTAGTTCGGGTTCTTACACAGTCTATTGTGATGCTTCTAGAGTTGTCTTGGGAGCGATATTGATGCATGACGGTAGGGTGATTGCCTACGCGTCTAGACAGTTGAAGGTGAACGAGAAGAATTATCCAGTGCATGATCTTGAGTTAGCTTCCATTGTTCATGCCTTAAAGATTTGGTGGCATTATTTGTATGGAGTACAATGTGAGATTTTCACCGATCATCATACCTTGCAGTACCTGCTGAGGCAGAAGGATTTGAATTTACGGTAGAGGAGATGGTTAGAGCTTCTCAAGGATTATGATCTTACTATTTTGTATCACCCGGGAAAGGCCAATGTAGTGGCCGATGCCTTGAGTCGCAGAGCCGAGAGTTTGGGGAGTCTAGCATACCTTTCAGCAGCAGAGCGACCGTTAGCACTTGATGTTCAGGCTTTAGCGGGTCAGTTGGTGAGATTAGATTTGTCAGACCCTTCGCGGGTACTAGCTAGCATGGCTTCCCGGTCTTCTCTTTATGATCATATTAAAGCTCGCCAGTATGATGTCCGACACTTGTTAGTTCTTCAGGATAGAGTTCGTCGGGGTGATGCTAGGGATGTGACTATTGGTGATGACGGTGTTATGAGGATGCAAGGCCGTATTTGCGTGCCCAATATGGATGGTCTTTGAGAGTTGATATTAGCAGAGGCCCACAGCTCGCGGTATTCCATCCATTCGGGTGCCGCAAAGATGTATCAGGATTTGAGACAACAGTATTGGTGGAGGCGGATGAAGAGAGATATTGTTGAGCATGTAGCACGATGTCTTAACTGCCAACAAGTCAAGTATGAGCACCAGAGACCAGATGGATTACTTCAGAGGTTAGATATTCCGGAGTGGAAGTGGGAGCGGATTACTATGGACTTTGTAGTTGGGCTTCCACGGACTTCGAAAGGTTTTGATGCTATTTGGGTCATTGTGGATAGATTGACCAAGTCCGCGCACTTCATTCCTGTTGTCACTACTTATACTTCAGAGAGGTTAGCTGGTATTTACATCAAGGAGATTGTCCGATTGCATAGAGTTCCGATTCCTATTATTTCTGACAGAGGTACTCAGTTCACATCTCAGTTTTGGAGGGCCGTACAGAGAGGCATGGGTACTGATGTAGAGTTGAGAACTGCATTTCATCCTCAGACGACGGGCAGTCGGAATGGACTATTCAGATTTTGTAGGATATGTTACGGGCTTGTGTGATTGATTTTGGTGGTTCATGGGATCAGTTTCTGCCACTAGCGGAGTTTGCATATAATAACAACTACCAGTCCAGTATTCAGATGGCCCCGTATGAGGCTTTATATGGTAGGAGGTGTAGATCTCTTGTTGGTTGGTTCGAGCCTGGTGAGGCTAAGTTATTGGGCACAGATTTGATTCAAGATGCGTTGGAGAAGGTGAAGTTGATTCAGGAGCGACTTCGCACTGCGTAGTCTAGGCATAAGAGTTATGCGGACCGGAAGGTCCGGGATGTGTCTTTTATGGAAGGTGGTAAGGTACTGCTGAAGGTATCACCCATGAAGGGTGTTATGAGGTTCGGAAGGAGAGGAAAGCTGAGTCCACGGTTTACTGGTCCTTTTGAGGTACTTCAGAAGGTTGGAGAGGTGGCTTATAGACTTGCCTTGCCACCCAGCCTGTTGAGTGTTCATATGTTATTTCATGTGTCGATGCTCCAGTAATATGTTGGTGACCCGTCTCATGTGTTAGACTTCAGCATAGTTCAGCTCGAGTGATATGTCATATGAGGTAGAGCCAATAGCAATTTCGGCTCGCGAGGTTAGAAACTTGAGGTCCAAGGATACAACTTCAGTGAAAGTACAGTGGAGAGGTCAGCCAGTGGAGGAGGCTACTTGGGAGACCGAGCGGGAGATGCAGAGTAACTATCCTCACTTGTTTGAGAATCCAGGTATGTTTCTAGACCCGTTCGAGGATGAATATTTGTTTAAGAGGGGGAGAATGTAATGACCCGGTCTGTTTTTGTAGAACCTGCATTATAGTTACTGTTATTGACTTGTCATAGGTTGGTTATACTGTTATTGATGTGTTAGAGTTGGAAGGCTTGAAATCGAAATGGTTGTAGTGAGAGCTTAGCCACTTAGTCTTTAAAAATAGCCTTAAAGTTGGAAAACTCAACTAAGAGCTGACTTATTGGTAAACGACCTCGGAATGCAGATTTTATGGCTCAGATATCTTCGTTAGGTGATTTGGGACTTAGGAGTGTGATCATAATATTTTTTTGATGTCCGGTGTAGAATTAGGCTTGAATTGGCAAAAATTAGTTTTTGGCGATTTTCGGCCGGCAGTAGAAAATAGGCTATCGGGGTCGGAATGGAATTCCGACAGTTGGAACAGGTTTGTAATGTCATTTTGGATATGTCTGCAAAATTTTAGGTCAATCGGAGTTGTTTTGGATAGTTTCGGCATCGTTGATGGATTTTAGAAATTTGAAAGTTCTTAGGCTTGAATCCGATGTGATTTTGGTGTTTTGATGTTAGTTTTGGGTTTTCCGAGGGTGAAACTAAGTTCGAATGATCATATGTGACGTGTTGGTATGTTTGGTTTGGGTCCCGAGGGGCTCGGGATTGCTTTTGAATGGCTAACGGGCATTTTAGCCTTAGTAAAGATCGCGTAGGGTTGGCAGACCTGAGTCTGGGGTCACGCGTTTGTTCTTCGCGAACACGGTTGATTGTTCGCGATCGTGTAGAGGTGAAGGGTAGAGCATCACGATCACAGAGTGTTGGTCGCGATCGTGTAGGGTAATTTTAGGGACCCGCGAAGTTGTTCTTCGCGATCGCGAGGGTCTTTCCGCGATCGCGATGAAGAAATCCCCGGGCAGTTAAATTAAAACCCTTCCGCGACCCTAACCTGTTTTAAGACCATTTTTGAACAGGAAGAAGCTTTTAAGGCGATTTTGAAGAGGGAAAATCAGTGTCCATCATAGAGGTAAGTATTTTGGACCTTAAAACTTGATTATAGGTGATTAAGGAACATAATCTCAGTGTTTAATTCATGAAAATCAGTAGAAAAAGGTGGGGTTAGGGCTTGAGATTTATGAGACCTTTAGGGGTCGATTTGAGGTGTCAAACAAATTCTGATTTTCGCATTCTTTATATGTACGGACTCGTGAGATGACGAAGAACATTTTGGTATAAAACTTTCTGAGTTCCGAGATGCGGGCCTGGGGGTCGGGTTTTGACCGATTTCGGGTTTTGTGCTTAAAATCAATAGTTTTCAATTGGAATTCATTCCTTAAGCATAATTTGATGATAAAAATCTGAACTTGGTAGATTTGGAGCATTCAGAAGTTGATTCGAGAGGCAAACATATTGCGGAATAGTTTTCGGGCTAGTTTGAGGTAAGTAATGTCTTTAAATCCTGTCTTGAGGGTATGAAACCCCGGACTCTGCACCCTTTCACGGGTCTTGCAATGCAAAGATTGGAACTTTGGAAATATATTCCCTATTTAGGCAACTATTGAGTTGCGAAATCAATTTTAAAGCTTATGCTTAATAGTATTGATATATATTTGATATGTTTTGGGCTGTAAGCCATGTTTGGGGCCTAGTGCCGATATGTTTACCCCTTGAGGGTTGATTTTACTATTTTCCTCACTGATATGTTATGATTTTCACTCAGTCTTTTCTTGATTATTGTTTTGACACTCAGAGTATTTTGATACTATTTATTGAAAATGAAACGCTATTTTTGGGTCGAGAACCCGATATATTTATGGCTTGAAGGGCATGTTGAGAGTGTCTGACTGTGTGAGGCTGCGGGCCAATATTGTGAGGATGTTATGATATGAGAGAGGCCGAGGGACAATATTGTGAGTGATTTATGCCATGACATGGCTTGTTATAGCGCTTGGGCTGTAGGAGCCCCTCCGGAGTTTGTACACACCCCCAGTGAGTGCAGGTATCTACTGAGTGCGAGTGATGCCCGCGGGTCTGATATTGAGTGACTGTGAGGTTGCATGATGGGCTGATATTGAGTGACTGTGAGGTTTCCTGGTGGGCTGATATTGAGTGATTGTAAGGTTGCCTGATGGGATGATACTGAGGGAAATTGTTACGAGAAATGATTATGGCCCGATGGGCAGATTTATGATGATTTTACTTAGTTTTGAACTATGATTCACTTCGTTTTTCAAACTGATTTTTACTGAGATATATGGAAATTATACTTGTTTCAAAGGATTTTTCTGGAAATTGGTTTTTGAACTTATGTATTTGATGAATACTTATGGTGACTTGGTGATTTACTATTTTTGTGAATTGGTGTATCTGTGCTGCGTGTTTCGTATTTATCAGACTGTGATTTATTTTTATTACTACTGAGTTGGCGTACTCATCATTACTCCCTGCACCCCTATGTGCAGATCCAGGTACTAGCGCGGAGCAATAGCCATTTTTGCTCGTTAGCAGCAACTTACGAGATTTCGAGGTAGCTGTCCAGCGTCCGCAGCTTCTCCATTTCCCTTCCTTATTTAGTATTAGTATTTTGTTTCTAGACATTATTCATGACATTAGCAGAGTTAGTATTATTCTTAGATGCTCGTGATCGGTTGACTCCAGTCTTGGGAGGATTGTTTCGACTATTAGATTGTTATTATTGGGGCGTAAAGACTTAAGAAATTATTTTATATTCTGTTTGTTGCTTATTATAAATTTTTGAAATGTTATAATATAACAAATGAGTAGTTATGTGATGGTTGGCTAGCCTAGTTCGACGATAGGCGTCATCACGGCCTGTTAGGATTTGGGGTCGTGACACATTGAGTACTTGGTATTGATATGGTGGGATCGGGTTGTACACCTCAATAAGTGGAATAAGGTTGGAATGATATGGTGGTATAAGGGTGAATCTATATTGTACGGTGGGATCGGGTTGCAGGCCGCAACATGTGTAATAAGGGTGGATTGTTGGTGGAATAAGGGTGAATTATGATTCTGATATTGTGATATGGTAGGATCGGGTTGCGCGCTGCAACACACACACACACACACACACACACACACACATATATATATATATATATATATATATATATTCATTGTTGTAAATGTTGTTATGAGGAAATAAGGGAGGATTACGTGATCTACTGTGGGATTAGGTTGCGTACTGCAACAACCTATGTGTTTCTCTGTCCCCTAAGTTGTGTTAGTGTTACGGTACTTTCTTTTGAACTTAAGGATTGGAAATTTTGAACGTCGCTGGCTTATTCCCTGAAGTTGTAGCTATTATTTCCAATTGACTGCTTATTTCATTATGTATTTTCTTTTCTATATTTATTATATGTATACTGCGTACATGTTGTAGTGTGAGTGACCCGTCTTAGCCTCGTCACTACTTCGTCGAGGTTAGGCTCGACACTTACAGAGTACATGGGTCGGTTGTACTCAAACTATACTCTACACTTTTTGTGCAGATTTTGGCATTGGTACCAGCTGATCGAGAGGCGTAGCAGCTCAGACTGGTTCATTGGAGACTCAAGGTAGATCTGTTGGCGTCCGCTGACCTTGAAGTCCCCATCTATCTTCTTCTATTTTTAATGTTTCTTTCATTCAAACAGTTGTATTTCTTTCAGATTTTTCTTGTAGAAAATCCTAGAAGTACGTGAATTGTGACTCAAGATCTGGATTGTAGTAAATATTATGAGCAATTATATTGTTCCGCACTTGTTTTACTTCTGTTGCAGCTTAATTGACTTTATTTACTGAATATAAGAATTAGCTTAATAATTCTTTAATGTTGGCTTGCCTAACAAGTGAAATGTTTGACGACATCACAATCCCGAAGGTGAGAATTTCGGATTGTGACAAATACAAGTGTTTGTCAGACTATTATGTCTTTTAGAAAATCAATGAAGAAGTAGTATGTTTTTTAAGAAAACGTTTATCCTTAGCTAGAACTAAAAGGCACGTAAATGTTTACTTGTTTATAAAAATAAATTAATGTGATCAAAGATAAAAAATTAGTAAGTGCAAATTTGTCAAATTACATTTATAATTAATATTTTATTAAAGAACGTGTAAAAGTTTATCTCCAGTTTCTGACAACTATATGGAAACAGAAAGAGTATACTTTTATAACTTAATTGTACTCGCTCGGACTCATATTATGTGGTTATTAAAAATAGTTATTTCAAATTATTTCTCAGACAAAATTAATTATTTTGGTCCTTTTCACCCTTACTAATAATTATTCTTGACGACTACAAACACCTATATTATGAATAACTTTGTTGAAATACCAATGAAGAATGATTAAATATTAAGACATGAATAAGGGTATACTAGCCAAAATCTCATCCAAATTAATTTTTTTTAAGGGATATATACAAAAGAATCATGGCAAATAATTTCAAATGGAGGAGTAATTAATTAATGTATCTTCACATTAATGTATCATTTGATTATGTTAAATTTCATGTAATTATATCAACAACACAAAGAAGTTAGCAACTTCTTAAGTCAATATTTAATGTCACGACCCAATTTCTCCTATAGGTCTTGATGGCGCCCAACGTTACCGCTAGGCAAACCAACAATGAACTAACTTTGTGATCTTTTCTTTTAGAAATTTGAAACAGTTGATTATTCCGAAATCAAGAAGTGAAAAAATTAGTAAAATGAGAAGGTAATTTTTTTTAAAAATAATGGAATGAAGTAATTACTCAAAAACTAATACGTGTCTGTTAGCATAAATATCCAAGACCCGATGTCACAAGTGTATGAGCTACTAGTAGAATATACAAAAGAGTATTACACTACTGTCTGAAATGGAATAGATAGAAAATAAAGCAAAAGAAAGACTTCGGCTGCTGCAGAACGGGCTCGGAAGGCAGCTCATCGCTACGTCTCGTAGAAATCAAGGATGCGCGCCAACTTGATATCCAGATGCACCTGCCTCAGATCCTGCACGATTAGTGCAGAAGTGTAGCATGAGTACATAAACAACATGTACCTAGTAAGTATCCAGTTTAACTTCGAAGAAGTAGTTACAAAGGATCGACTCCGACACTTACTATGGGCTAACAATAAAATAATGAAATTATAACTAGGCATGGACTATATAAATACAACTGAAAATGCAATAACAAGAATAAATGAATAATTCTTTCACTAATAGTAAGGCCCAATTAATTTCCACCATTTTACAAATTAATCTCTCAAGACAATGCAACAATATCAATTATAGTTGAGTTTCAAGAATTATCATGCACAAATTATGTCGAGGTTGCACGCCCCGATCCAACATACAAATAAATAAATTATGCACTGCCGAGGGTCGAACGTCACGAACCATAGATGCATCTATACTATTACCGAGGCGTTCAACTCGCTCCACAAGAAGAGAAAATAGTGAATAAATAACCAATTCAAAGATTATTAAGAGGCTAATAACCAAGGAAGCATCAATTCTCATTAACGATCAAGCAACCCGTCCAAAACTCAAGTAAATGAAATTCGACCTTTTACAATTCCTTTATCAAGTTCCGATATGATTTAAGCATTTAAATTAGCAAGTAAGGTGCAAATATCGCAAGTATCACATGATTTGGGTCCTAAACTACCCGTACATAATCATAATTAGCAGCTACGTACGGATCTCGTCACCTCATGCGCACGTAGACCCCACTAATAGGAGCACATATTAAATCAGTTCACCTATGGGGTTAATTCCCCCTTACAAGGTTAGAAAAGAGACTTAACTCGTCTCAAAGCTATCTTTCCGGTCCAAAATTGTGTTTTAAACCCTCAACTTGGTGCCAAACGACTCGAAACTAGTCAAATATTATATAAAATAGTCAATACATGTTCAAAAGTTCATTTCCTAACTATTAAAGTGATTTTTCAACCCAAATTGAAGAACTCCTAAAATTTACTCCCGGGCACATGTGCCCCGATTCCAGAAATTTTCGAAGAAAGTTAATAACCATAAACCCATGAACTCAAATATATGATTTTTACCCTATTCCATAATCATTTTCGTGGTTAATTTTTTTTGATTATATCAAAACCCTAGGTTTTCCTAAAAAATCTCATAAATCCCACAAATTTCCATGTTAAATTTACTTATGCTTCATGTATTTAGCTAAAGAATCGATAAGGATCACTTACCTCTTGATGTTAATGGAACCCCTCTCAAAAATGCTGTCAAAATCGTCCAAGACCAAGTGGGAAATGAGGGAATAAAGCTAAGTCCCACATTAAAAGCCGCTGCACAGGTCACAGATGTCGCATTTGCGACACCTGATTCGCAAATGCGAAGTTGAGCCCCCCACTATCAAGGTCGCAAATGCTACACAATATTCGCAAATGCGACAACACCATCACAAATGCGAAGGTTGTCCACCTTTGCCGTGGTCGCAAATGCGGCCAAATGCTTCGCAAAAACGGACAAGGGCAACTCGCAAATGCGGTAGGGTCTTCGCAAATGCGAAACCCTCATAGCCTTCCCAACTTCGCAAATGCAATGGGCTCTTCGCAAATGCGATCAAAACTTTGCATTTGCGAGACCTGCAACTGCAACCCAGAAACCAGGAAAAAAAACTGAAGTCCTTCAACCCCCGAAAGCGTCCGAACCTCACCCGAGCCCTCGGGGCTCCACACCAAACGTCCACATAAGTCTAAAAACATCATACGGACTCGCTAGCGCGATCGAAATACCGAAATAACATCTTAAATCACGAATCGGATGCCAAAATGCATGGATTAACTCATGAACTCAAAAACTTATAAAAATACTTCCGCGTGTCCGATTCCTATCAAATCAACTCGGAAATGACACAAAATTTTGCGTGCAAGTCATAAACGACATTACGAAACTATTTTCAGTCTCGGAATCCCAATAGGACCTCAATAACATCAAAGCCTATTCCAAACCAAATTTAAAGAGCTTTAAAACCTTCAGAGAGCCCACTTTCACTATAAGGCGCTGAAACGCTCCCGGATCATCCAAAACCCGACCCGAACATACGCCCAAGTCCGAAATCATCATACGAACCTATTGGAACTGTCAAATCCCGATTCCCAGGTCGTTTACTAAAAACGTTGACCGAAGTCAAATTTAGCCTTTTAAGGCCAACTTAAGGAACCAAGTGTTCCGATATTAACCCGAACCTCTCCAAATCCCGAACTAACCATCCCCGCAAATCATAAAACAATAAAAAGATATATACGGAAAACCTTATTTAGGGGAATGAGATTCTAAAAAGCAAAACGACCTCGGATCGTTACATTTGATGTCCGCTTGTCAAATTATATTTCTTATTAACATTTTCTTAGAGAACGTGTTAAAGTTTATCTCGAGTTTCTGACAACTAAATGGGAACAAAAAGAGTACTATATTTTTATAACTTAATTGCATATATCTTCAGATTAATGTATCACTTAATTATGTTAAATTTCATGTAGTTATATAAACAACACATAGGAGTTAGCAACTTCCCAAGTCAGTATTTGATGTCCACTGGTCAAGTCAATATTTGTTTTCAAAAATCCATTCAAAATTTCATTAAACTGAAACTTTTGTCACTATCTGTAGTAGGCACTTGACACAATAAAAATTATTCCACAGCATGAAAAATGTGACATGTAAAACAATTGGCCATCAATTTATGGTCGTCCTTTAGTTCGCAACTTCACATGATCTAGGCATATCCTACATGTGAACATATTTTGTAGATCAATTATAGATAATCTTCAAATTTATGATCTACAACCGTAACCAGCTTAGCATTTTTTAGATATTACACCTAAGTTTATAAACACCTATTTAAGGAGAATGTTTCTTAAGCCACTTCATATTAAGCTATACATTACCACCTTCTCCCATATAATTTTTCAAGAATCCAATTTCCCAACAAAAATCACAAAAATGGCTTCAATGTTTTCTTCATTTTTATATTTATTATTGGTTTTGATATCGTCTTTTTCGATTCTAATTCAACCCGGGCTTTCCCGGTATACTTCATCTACTGATATTACTGAATTTTACTCACTACAACAGTGTTGGGCGGCCATGGAAGATATGATGGTTTGTGGTTATGAAATTTCTGAGATTCTTGGAGGAAACTTAATGAGCCTAGATGTTGTACGTGAAGAATGTTGCAAGGCTATCAATGAGGTTACAAATAAATGTGCTTTTTATGGTCTTAATCCACTTAATTTTCTTGTTCCTCCATTTGTTAAGAATTTGTGCTACAATAACAATGAAAATGGAGTCCTATCTACACCTTCTCCTTTTGTAGTTGATCCATATGGCCCCTTGAATTAGGTTGAGTTTGAGATCTTGTTTTCTTTGAGTCTTCTCTTTTTCCTTTTTTTTTTCAATTACTGGATTGAGATGGTCCGACATAAATTGAGCGTTATGGTTAGTGATGATTCATACAATCAGTACTATCTTTCTTAGTAGTAGTATTAGTAGTAGTAATAGTAGTGTTTCAACTCAAGTACTGCAAATTTATGATCTCATGATATGTTGTTCCTTACAATTGTCATGTAGTAAGTTTTATCATGGCGATGCAATGTTATTTAATTAGATTTTATATCAAGAATTTGTAATTTTTGCAGCCTATGTAATAGTTACTTTGTTATGTTATATGTACAATGAATGTGCAATTACTCTCTCTATAGGGCAAGGAATCAAGCAAGGAGCCAAAATTTTGTAGTAAGAAAAAAAAAGGGTCACAAGTTTGAAAATTTCAGAAAAGCAATTAACGTGAACTGAAATGTGCAATTCTCCATTTTTTTTTTACTAGAATAATTAATGCTGTGGTTTCACTCGGTGAATCGCTTGATTTGAAAAAACAGACTTTAATATACTGTAGTCTATTATGGGTTCAAAATTTATATAATTTATTTCTAATCAATTAGCTCGATCACAAAAAAAAAAAAAAAAAAAAAAAAAAAAAAACTACTCTATCCGTTCACTTTTACATGTTCACTATTGACTTTGAGCCCCTTAAGAAATAACTAGTATACGTACCCGCACGATGCGCGAATCGATTTAGAGGAAAAAAAGAACGGAGAGGAATATATATTTCAAGTATTGCGCATCGAATATGAATATGCAAAACATGTGTAAGATGTAATGAAATAACATTTCACAAAGTAAAGATATATGCATAGTTGCATTTTACCTTGAAATTAATGTGCTTTTATAAGCTTCATAACAACAACAATAGGCTGGTTGTTAAAGTTTGGCAGATGAAGTACGTACAATCGATCAATAATTTGCCCTAGAATGTCGCGGCTCTTACGTGTTCACTATTGACTTTGAGCCCCTTAAAAAATAATAAATAAAGCGTAATTATTTTTCTCTTGATATAAAAGTGACAGGTCAAAATAAAAATTTATTTTTAAAATATTTAACAACTAAAAGTGAACGAAAAGAGTATAAAATATCTTCCCTCACTACTTGATATAGCAATGTAAAAACCTTTTATGCTTTCAGTATATTTTAATCTGTTATACCAATAACTGCTTCATTTTTCAGTTCAATCTAAAGGAAATTTAATTAAAAAATAAATATAAGCGTGAGCGAAATTAGTGAGTTTAGCGCTTGGTCTTTAATATATTTTATGACCTTTTAGCCCGAATATGCAATTCTATTTATCAACTGATCGAAGGAGTATGTATATTAAATTTATTTAAACGTATGAACAAGTTGAGTATGTCGATAATCAAGGTAAAATTGCACTTTCTCTAACTCTTTTTTTTTTTTTTTTTTTTTTTTTTTTTTTTTTTTTTTNTATTTAAACGTATGAACAAGTTGAGTATGTCGATAATCAAGGTAAAATTGCACTTTCTCTAACTCTTTTTTTTTTTTTTTTTTTTTTTTTTTTTTGGTTTTTAAAGGACTACGTAATATTAAAATTAAACGATGTTTACAAGGAGGAGGTCCTTATTGGCATCCTTACAAAAAGAGTTATGTGTATCGTTACCTACACTAGGGTACGCAGTAGCATAAGTTGTACTGTTAGCCACTTGAGTAACGTTACTATTTAACATTGTTACATAAAAAATATTAGAACTACTGCTACTGCTCTCATTACTGGAGAAGGGCCTACCAAGCGATTGACAAAAATTTTCATGTGTGTTTGAACTCCAACAAAGTTGTAAGGCCCTTGCATTGGCGTGTGGAGTTGCTGGTCCTGGTGGAGATGTTTGAGGAGAAAAGGTGGAGGGCTGCTAAAAAAAGTGATGTTTCTCCCTGATAGTGTCATACCAAAGTGTGCTAGGCCGTCTGCTACTGTGTTATGTTCCTGTAAACATGGCTTACTTTTGGACTATGCAATTGCCCGAATCAAGAATCTGCAGTCATTTACTAAGGAAGAGTGAGGGGTTGTGTTTGTGTGTAGCAAATTTATTACTTGCTGTGCGTCCATCTGATATGTAATGGTGTTAACTGATGTCGTAATGCTGTTTGTAAGCCACGCAGCAGTGTCATAAGTTCTATTTATATGACTGTGGTGGATGGATGGTGGCCCGCATAACCCATTATCCAGTCACCCTTATTGTTTCTAAACACCCCCCCCCCCCACCAAAGCCGGATGTTAAGTTTTGAGGGTTGAGAGCCCCATCAGTGTTCAAGTAGAATGTTCCCTGTTCAGGAGGATTTTCTTTTGTGTACCTTAGCTTGTGACTCTGTTTATTGGTGGTTGTATTAGTTAGGAAAAAATGTTTAGCTGTTAATTGCATTATTGTGTTGGTAGAAGATTTTGTAGTAACATTTTCAAAATAGTTTTTGTTGCGCACATTCCACAAATGCCATAATATGAACGAAATTAAATGTTGCAAAGAAATGCTATTGTGGTAGGAGCTGCCTTCTTGGCGTATAAACTGCTTAAGCCAAATGTGGTTGTTAGCTCCATCAAGGGGTAATGGTTGAAAAAGGTATGTTAATCTAAGGTCATCCCAAATGTTCTGTGCATGCACACAATGGAAGAGTATATGAGGAATTGTCTATTTTCCTAGGTTGTATATTGTGCACATATCAGAAGTGGTAATCCCAGTGAATATAGGTATTCTTTTGTGGGTAATCTATTATAGTTTATCAGCCATAAAAATATTTAATTTTTGGGAGTGTTTTAATTGCCAGATCCATCCTTGATTAGGGATTGGATGGAGTGGTTTAGTAAGTGCGACATAACATGGGCTAACAAAAAATTCACCCGTTGGTGTTAAACCCCAGATTATATGGTCTGGGATTGTACCATACATAGGAATGTAAGTATTATTAGGTGCTTTATTTTACAAGGGAGTTGGATTGATAGTCTAGGAGGTTGGTTGCTATTGAGTTGAAGCACTTGTGCCACTGTTAAGTGGATCTCGTTCTTTTGTGGGGGACCCTCAACAGTACTTCTTATAGTAAGATTTGGGGCAATCCAGTTCTTGTACTAGAAATTCACTTGTGTACCTGTTGTTACTTGCCATTGTAGCCCAATTTGGCAGTTTTGCCACCCATGCATGAGATGCTTCCATAAGGTTGAAGTACGGTTAAGGGGTGTGCAATTATTGGCTATATATTTCTTAATCAACAAAGAAGCCCAAGGTGTATGAGGTTTATGAAATAGCCTCCATGCCGTGCTAGCTAATATGGAATCATTTTTAGGACGAAGTCTTTGGATCCCCAGTCCTTTTTGGTCCTTTGCCTTTGAAATTGTTTGCAGTTGATTAGATGAAGCCTCCTTTTTTGAGAAGTAGACCCCTATAAAAAGGTTTTTGATAAGTTTCTAATCGCTTTGTTACATAAATAGGGAGAGACATAATTTGCATGATGTGGTGGGGAATTATATTTAAAGTTGCTTTTATTAGAGTAGCCCGGTTGGCCAGTGTTAGGTGATTTATTTTCCAACCGGCTAGCCTGGTTTTGAAGTTGTCAATTAGAAATTGGTAATCCCTTTTGTTAGGTTTTCTAGTAAAAAGTGGAAAGCCTAGATATTTACCAAAAAGTTTACCTTCCTTCATGGTAAAAGAATATAAAATGTAATCCTTATTAGGATTGCTACAGTGCTTTGGGAAAAAGATTTTTGATTTGTCAAAAATGATTTTTTGTCCGGATTGGGCTGTGAAATTATTTAATAGGTCGATTATTGTATCGACACTTGCAGTTGTTATTTGGAATCCAAATTAATTTCGTCGGCAAAGAAGAGGTGAGATATTGGCGGGCCTTTTACATTCAAGGATAAAGGCTTCCAAAGATTATAATCGACTGCATTATTGATTTGACGAGATATCATTTTCATACAGATAATGAAAATGTATGGTGGTACGGGATCATCTTTCCTGATGCCAGTAGTTGGTAAAAAGAATTTGGTAGGGGTGCCATTAAAGAGTATAGAAGTAGAGGTAGTGGTGATGCAAGACATGATAATTTGTATTAAATTTGGAGGAAAATTGAAAAAAACTAATGATTGTTTTATAAAGCTCCATTCTACTTTATCGAAAGCTTTTTCAAGGTCAAGTTTAAGGATCATGCTGGGGCATATAGATTTTGATATTTTAAAGGAATGAAGTAATTCCTCAACGATGATAGCATTGGGTGCTGCTCTACGGTCTTTTTGAAAAGGTGATTGGGTAGGGTTGATTAATTTTTGAAGGTAGGGTTTGATCCTGTTCACTATAATTTTGGAGATAATTTTGTAGAGGGTTCTACATAAGCTAATTGGCCAGAAATGAGAGATGGTTGTAGGTCTCTTAATTTTTGAAATCAAGCAAATATAAGTTTTGTTTAAGTTAGTGGAAATGTGGCCTTGTTCAAAAATTTGGTTACAAAGGTTTACGAGTGATGTTTTCAATTGTGGCCAAATTTTTTGATAAAATAAAAAGGGGTAAACCATCCGGGCCTAGAGATTTGAGAGGTTGGAAAGATTTGACAGCTTCAAATATTTCTTTCTCAGTTAGTGAATGTGAAATTGAATTTGCTTCCTCACGTGATAGAGCATTGTGAGGTGCAGTAGTATAGTGAATTGTAGAGTTGGTGTAGGAGGTTGTATAAAGAGAATGGTAGTAGTTAAGAACTAAGTTCTGTAATTGGGGAATGTCAGAGACCCAATAACCCTTTTAAGGCGAGTATTCTGTTACGACGCCTTCTTTTAATAGTTGATAAATGAAAAAATCACGTGTCAGCATCCCCTTGGTTTAGCCAATTTACACGAGATTTTAATTTCCAAAATCCTCTTAGAGTAAGAGATGGTTGTATTGAGATATAAGATCCTTCTCCAGGGTCTGTAGAAAGTTACTCGTGGGATAGTGAGGAGATTTTTGTATACCTGCTAGTCTGGCTTGTAATTTATATTTTTTTTATAGAAAATGTTGCCAAAAGATTGATTATTCCAATTTTTAACTAGTTCTGTAAAATCCTCTATAGCCTTTAGGAGTGGGGGGTCGTTTTTCCATACTTGATTAATGAGGAGAGGGAATTCATGGTGTGAAAGCCACATGGTTTCAAATCTAAATAGGTCACTTTTTTGTGGAGTTTTGTGTTAAGGGTTAGTAGGAGAGGACAATGGTCTGAATGGGTTCCAGGTAAGGGATGCACATGTGCTTCCGGATATAAATTTAACTATTCATAATTGGCTACTATTCGATCTAATATTTCAAGTATCATTTCACCATTTTTTCTTTTATTTGTCCAAGTGTATTTGCTACCCCTAAACCCTAAGTCTATTAGGTTACAACAGTTAAAACAATGTAGCATCAAGTCTTCTCTTCTATTGTTTAATGAACATCCCCCAAATTTTTCAGTCGAGTATAAAATTTCGTTAAAGTCGCCCCCCACTAGCCAAGGTCCTTTATAAGTGTCTGCAATGTTCACTAGATTTTGCCACAAAACTTTCCTCGATGATAAGCTATTGCTAGCATATATTGCTGTAAATAAAAAAGGTTTGCCATGGGGACTTACCTGAACCATGCAATGGATTTTCTGATTGGTGAATATAAGTTCCGTAACCTGAATTGCAGTGTCATTCCATAGCACCCCACCCCAATTCCTCCTGACTGGCCTTCAGCTGGGGCTTATGAGAGATGAGAGAAATCGAAATCTGCTTTGATGTGCTGGTGATCCTCTATGTGGGTTTCTAAAAGCACTACTAATGGGGGATGATAATAATTAAGCAATGATCTAAAATTTCTACGAAAGTTGGGTGAATGTGCACCCCTACAGTTCCATATTACGAAGTTCATTGAAATATTGTGTGAGGGTATTTGTGGAGGTGCAGTGTTCTGGTCCTCCGACACTGGAGTTAGTGGACTTACCTCCTATGGAAGTTGACGTAGAGTTGGCGTGATCACCACTGCGAACTTTCCAGCCTCTGGATTGACGGGGGGGCCTCAACTTGATTAGGAACTTGGTTACCTGTGGTGGGCAGTTGAGTACCATTTTTTTTGCATATTGCTCTTTGAGGATGGAGATGTGACATGCTCCCAGCCGTACTGGCTCTGTGCGAGTTTCACTCATTTCTTCCATCAATGCTATCATTTCGTGTGGGGTTAGCAGTTCTTGATCGCCTGGGCTTGGTGGTTGTGGACTCATTGAGGAGGATAGGGAGGGAGTGAGTGAGTCGAATGGACTCATTGGAGACAGTGGGGGTAGGTGTTGGGGTATGTGAATGTGTTCATGCATCCAAGGGATCGGGGACTGTGTTGGAGGGTAGAAGGGTAGGTTTGCATAGTGTAGAGGCAGGGAAGGAGGCTGGTACTGAGGAAAAGGATTCCACCATGAGTTGGTGGTCTGCATGGGGGTGGTTGTCCAGTTGTACTGGCCGTAAAATTGCACTGCTGCTGTCATTCCCTCAGTGATTATTTTAGCGAGGTCTTGGGGATTTTGGAGGTGTATTATGACCTCTTGATTTTTGACTATCATAGAGAACGTTCGGACGTGGTTTTGGAGACCCATCTCCAACCATAATTGAGGAGGTTGGTAAGGATTTGGGTCCTATGAGGTGTAGATCACATGGTACGTTGGTGGTGGAGGTGTGTGTGTGTTGTGTTTCATGGTTTGAGGGTGATTAAAATGGAGGTTGAGAGGTCGAAATGGAAGTAGAGAGGGCCTTCGATGTTGGGTCCTCAGAGGAAAGGGTGAAGCATGAGGTCGTTGCATGGTTTGTGTATGTTGATATATTATGAGTAGTGAGGTGTGGAAGTGGGAGTGTTAATTATTGAGGAGTGTTTATAGATGGTTGTTCATTGGGTAAGGGAGGTGGTTGAGTGTGTTTAGGAATTGAGTTTACGTGTGGGATGGACTTGGCACATGGGCTAGAATGGGGTGAGGGATTTTGCATGGAGAGTGATTGGGCAGTGCCCGTTTGGTTTGTGGGCTGGGAAGGAAGTAGAGGTAGATCATTATTGTTAATTGAGATGCCTTGTTGGTTTAGTGTAGGGTTGGTGATTTGCATGCAAGGGTTCTTGTGATTGGATGTGGAGGGAGGTGCGTGTGACATGGCATTTGTGAGAGATCCCTTAGTGTCAAGAGGGTAACTGTTTATCCTAGATGTTGGTGAAGTAGGGTTATGATTATTGTAGGGAGTGGGATGTGGTTCGGTACGTTTGTGTGAATTTGTAGTGACCCGTGTTCCCTATCCACTAAAAGATTTTGGCCCATAGTTTGCCCTTGTGGCCTGTTTGCTAGGAGTTGTAGAGGAAGGAGTGGATACTATGTCGTTTGAGAAATTTAATAATTTAAATGATTTTTAATAGTTAAAATATGATTAGGGGTAAGTGGTTTGAAAAACTTGTCATGTAATGGAGTAGTAAGTACGGTAGGAGGTTTAGTTTGCGTACCTGCGGTGGAGTTTCCTTCCTGTGTAACTTGTGTATGTGTAGTGTCCATTTGTGTATATGGTGAAGCTGAGTTTAGGGTAGCATGCTTGTTGAGCATTTGGTCGGTTGATCGCCTATGAATTTTCTTCTGCCTTTTTGGAAAAACAAATGTCTTCCATTCTTCTTGAGGTGTCATGTCTTTTGTAGTTTGTTGATTAGGAATGGAGTTTTGGGTTGATGAAGATGGTTTATTGTGGAGACTCTGTTTTATAGGGCAGCGTGTGGAGATATGGCCTATTCGTCCGCAACAAACACATAACATATTAAGACCTTCATAAAGGTTTTGATGGCGATGATGACCGATAAATATATGGGATTTTAAAGGCATTTCAAGGGGTACTTCAATACAAATTCTAGCATAACGACCCCTTGATGTAGAGGATGTACATGTATCTATTTTTAGCAATTTGCCTATTTTATTTCCTACTTTCTGAAGGATATGTGTGTCGTAGAATTCAGTAGGTAATTCCGGTAGATGTGACCATATGGATGTGTACGTAAGCTTTGCCTTTGAGGCTAGGAACCTTGGTTCCCATCGCCTAACAGAAAGAAAATGGCCTAGTATAAACCACAGTCCTTCGTGTAAAGCTTTAGTCGTATTTTCTTGTCTTTGAAACTTAATAAGAAAGGAATCTTTTCCCAGATCAATAAGGGTTATTGTTTCAGTGGGTTTCCACAGCTGCTGTAGTTTCTGCTTGAGGGTGAGATGATTCACTTTTCTCCCAAAACTTTTAATACTTATGGAATGTTTCCATGGAGAGTAAAGCCTCTCTTTTTCTTATGTGGATAGTGGAATGAAATTTTCAGCAGTATTTGTTGGAAGATCTTCTTCTGCCATATCTATGTGATAAGGGTTCGTTTGGATGGTAACGAGGTGCCATTGTTGTTCAGTAGAGTTTGAAGGAATGAGTGAGTAGGCGGATGTTGGATTGGTTCATCAATATTCATAGGATTGGAATGAGAGTCAGGGAGGCAGGGGTTGGGATTGGAGTATTTTCTGACATTTTGGATCATAAATGTCTTAGAGAGAGGTGAGAGCTTCTCTCTCTAGGAAATTTTTTTCAACAGTTAAGAAAAACGTTTCTCTAACTTTATTTCACTTGTTTGGTCAAAACTTTTTAATAATCACAATAGTGCTTAGTCCATCCAATATTCTTGGTCAGCACACATGCTTTTTGATTGCGCTATATCAAAAAAAATTGACTCGACTCTTGAAACTAAACAGGGACTAGATAATTTCTAGTGGCGTATGGGTAAGAAACGCGTAAGAACTTACTGTTGGGAGGAAACAACAATTGGAAATGGATGCTAGTATCCTCTAGGTTGGGGAGCAAAAGGAAGAATTCGCCCGATGAGAGGCTCGCGTCTAGCTAGCTAGTTGGTGAGGCAATAACTTACCAAGGCGATGATCAATAACTGATCCTAGAGAATAATTATCCATACTGGACTAAGACACGACTTAGACTCCTACGAGAAGTAGCACTGGAGAATTTTTTGCAATAGTCAAAAGCCTAACGGAGCAACGCCTTGAACAGTGGCGAAGACAAATAATTTTCCAACGGTATTCAAATTTGAAAGAAGTAAAAAATATATCTCGGACAAAGGGTGTTTAATATATGTTATATACCTTTAAAACCTAATATTTTATCTATATACACAGTATAATTTCCCGACGAAGGGTTGGACGATTGGCCATCCTTATCAGAGTGTCGCTTCGCCCATGGCGGCGAATGTGTCATGACTGTATCAGTCGTTTTGAGAATTAACATTATGTTCGGTGGATTAAGGTCTCAAGCAGCTTCGTACTGTGTATCATGACTTGCGTGAGGTCGCATTCAATTTTCGGATGATTCAGGATTATTTAAGAAGAATGCTTCTTGTTTTAGAAGCTTAAGTGGCAAGAGTTGATCGGAGTTTGGATTTTGTGTAAACAATTCCAGAATGGTGTTTTAATGCTTTCGATAGCTTCGTATGGTGATTTTAGACTTAGGCGTATGTCCGAATTTGAATTTGGAGGTCTGTAGGTCAATTTAATACATTTTGGCGAAAGATGGAAACTCGAAGGTTTGGAAGGTTGAAATGTTTGACCGGGAGTTAACTTTATTAATATAGGGTTTGAATTTCGATTCCGAGAGTTGTTACAACTCTGTTGTTTCATTGGGGACTTGCATGCAAAATTTGGCGTTATTACGAGTTGATTTGATATGATTCAGCGTGAGTTGTAGAAGTTGAAAGTTCATAAGTACGTTAAGTTTGATTTGAGGTGTGATTCATAGTTTTGATATTGTTTGATGTGATTTGAGGCCTCAATCAGGTTTGCATTATGTTTTGGGACTTATTGGCATGTTCAGACGGGTTCCTAAGGGGCTCGGATGAGTTTCAGATATGTTTGGATTGTTGCGCTCGTTTTTTATGTTTCAATGTCGTTTCTTCAAGCATAAATGGTACCAAATTAATAAAAGGAGCTCCAATTTCTGTTTTGATTGAAGCATTAGATCCGCATCGTAATTACGTGAGCCATAGCAAAAAGAATCGTCGAATTCGTACATCGTATGAGGAAGTTATGCTCATTTCAGTATCGAAGAGAGAGTTGGTGCTGGTGCTTCACAGAAGAGAATTTGGGTCCGCATCTGCGACCCCGCATGTGTGAAAAATGGTCCATAAAAGCGAAAATGACAGCTGAAAATGCATAGGTGTGGCCTTTTGGGTGCAAAAGCGGAGTCTATGTATAAACAAAATTAGACTGCGCTCTATTGGTATTTTGAGCATATCTTGAGTGCTATAGCTCCAATTGAGATGATTTTTGCGGCGTTCTTATCGTATTTTCATGGGGGTCAGTATCCAATAGTAATTTTATATTTTAACACGATTCTAGTAGTTCATTTGTGAATTAGTACATATTTTTATTGGAGAACTGGGGGATTTTATCAAAAACTTTTCTAAAGAGAATAATTGGTTTTGAACAACGATTCAAAGTAGTAATCTGATGAAATTAGTATGCTTGGACTCGTAATTGAATGAGTGTTCAACTTTTATAAATGTTGCCAGGTTCCAAGGTGCGAGCCCGGGGTTGACTTTTAGTTTTCATTAAAGATCGAAACTTTATTATCAGGAATTATTTCCTATGATTTTTATTTATGATATTAAGTTAGTTTGACTAGATTTGAGATGTCCGGAGATTGTTTAACACGAGAAATTCATTTTAGAGTATTGGTTTAGCTTCTTTGAGATAAGTATCTTTCCTAACTTTGTGTGGAAAAACTACCCCTGAGAATTCAGGTCATTTTTGCTATTTGTGTCATGTGAAAGCCGTGTACCCGAGGTGACAAGTACGCACTCGGGCTTATATGTGGAAATTGACCGGTTTAGACTCTTAGGCTTCTTTCATTATTCATTTGGAATTGTTAGCACATGTTATATCTTATATTCGTCATGTCTATTATCACATGCTTTATTTGAGGTTGTCGTTACATGTCACGTTCTTTACCTATCGAGTTTGATCTTATATGATTTATATGAAGTTGTTATCACTTTTATCATTATGTGATTTCTTTTATTGTGGAGTTATTCTTAGTTGAAGTTGTTGTAGCTGATATCTCTTTTGTTTCCGAGTTATTCTCATGCATTTAGATGTAGTACTAGTTCATGCCATCTCTTTCATTGTTAGCATGATTCATACAGTAGGAACCAAAGCTTGTCATTTCATGGAAATACTTTCACTATTGAGTTTATCCATAAATAATTAATTGGAATTTAGGTTATTGAAAGTCACAAATCGATTTTAATTAAAGTTATGTAAAAGGGGAGTGTCGTTCCTTATTGAGTTACTTTCCCATTCTTGTTGTTGTTATTGAGATTTTGTACACATTGTAATTGAGCCTTGAGTTATTTGTTGTGGAAATATTGATATTGTTGGATTTGTAGAAAGGTTGTGGCGTATGGGAAATTGTGTTACAAGTTGATACGTCGTGTTGTTGTGATGTTGCATTTGTGAATTGTGTGTGGTTTTGGTTGTTTCTATATGGAGTATAAGGCTGACATTTCACCGTTGTTGTTAAGCGGAGTATAAGGGTGGAATTTCACCATTGTTTTTATGCAGAGTATAAGGGTAGCACTTCACCGTTGTTATGCGGATCATAAGGATGACATTTCACCGTTATTGAACGTACAAAGTGATAAGGGTGACTATCGTATTATTGTCCGGGCGGAGTGATAAGGGTGGCTATTACACGGAGTGATACGGGTGGCTATCAGAGAGATAAGGGTAGCAATGTGAGGGATGATGTGTGATAGTTGGGAGACATTGTGTTGGTGATTTTCGTGTGATGGTGTGCTTTTCCTTGTGTTTGTCATACACCTTACGTGACTTGCTTTGTTGTTTTGATGAGCTACGCGATGTTTTTGATATTACTTGTTGACTTGTGCTGCAGTAGTACACTTGCACAAGCATTCACTATTTAACCAAAGAATTAGATTCTTTGCCAAAGTTATTTTAAGAAGTACTCAGGTTTCTGATAATCAAGAGAATATGCAAATAATTATAATAAGACTTGCAAACAGAAAGCAGCAAAGATGCGTAAAAGTAAGTATCTTTCAATAGTGGTTCGAACATGTCCTTACAAGTTATGTTTTACTCCCTTTTATAGGGAATTTCTTAATATAACGTCTACTCTTTTCAGTGATTGACCATTAATGTCTAATAATGGCATTAATGTAACGTTACAATGATTGATCGTAACTGTTGCGTGAAAATTATGTAACGTTTGGCTAATTGATTGAAGATCTTCGAATCTACCCTTTATTCTGCCTTGATTCATTCTGACCGTGTCTCTCATCTTCCCAATTAGATTGAGATTTTCGTATCTGATTACCTCGTGGGTATGTCATTCCATTCCTCTTTGTCTCGTACCTCTTCGTAAAGCCTCGTATAGTTGTCATGTTTTCATTGCTCCACATGGATTTCTTTGTCATCATAATTAGTACACGTGCGAAGCCTATTTTTTTACCAATACAGATAGTCCCCCCACTTACCATTTATTTATCGGTTAAATATTTGGTAAGTGGATACTCATTTATGAAGGGAATATTTTGCCTCCTCTTCACTCGTACCATTGCATCTGTCTCTGAGTATATGCGTCGCATGTCACTTTCATTTAATGTTCGTGCCACGTGGCATTCCCAGATTTGTTCTGCAATTATTCAGCGCCTTTCAAGGCTTTTTGCGGCTCCATCAGTCACGAAGTGACAACTTCAATTATGACTTTCACATCACTTTTTTTCCATTTTTTGACGGCCGCCTCTGAGTATAAATACCCCTTTTCCTTTCTTTACTTTCACGAAAAACTTCTAACCTTCTTTTTTTATTTGTAAATTCTTCATCCTCGTAAATATGTCTTCTTCAAACCAGCAATCCAAAAGGGTCATTGTTGTAGATGAATTGTCTCCTTCTTCTGCTCCAACATGGAGTAGGAGGGGCGGTAGACTTAGGAGCCTAAATTCTACACCTTCCAGAGGTTCTTCTTCCCATACTACTCCTCCGCCATCTTCTAGGTCTACTATTTTTTTGTCTTCTTCGAGGCTAGGGCTTCTAGATCTTCATCAAAAAGTAGAGAACACAATGAACCACTGCGTGAGCCGAGAGTCGATGAGATTGTTCATGCCGAGTATTCTTTTGTCAAGGATAGTGAGGCCATGAGTGAAAATCTTTCTTCCATGTCATCACATGATAGTGCTGACCTTTATCCTATCCAAATAACAGAGGGTTTAGTGTCACTCGTAATCAAGGACTGTTGTTGGAAGTCTGATTTTCCTGTTGTTGTTCGTAATGATAACCAAAGAATAACCTCTTATAGGACTGTGCATTCTTATGTTTATACTTATCCTTTCACATTAGGATTAAAGCCTCACATCGACCCTGTTATCATTGAATTTTGTCGATTCTTCAATGTTTGCTTGGGACAAGTCGGTCCTCTTGTTTGGAGAGTAGTTGCGTGCCTTAGGTATTTGGACAATTTAGCTTCTGTCCCCTTCACTTTACATCATCTTATTCACCTCTATTCCCCGATGCTATTCTGCCAAGGAGTTTTTACTCTCACGGCTAGGAGTAAAAGAGTGTTAGTTATTCTGGATGATGACAAAGATAGAGGGTGGTATGTTCGGTATGTTGTTGTCCCTACTGCAGGTTTAGTAGGTGAAGAAAATCTCCCCTTCCTTAAGAAGTGGAACTTTGCACGTGAGTACAATTTTTCTCACTTTCCCTTTTTTGTTTTCGATAAACTATTAGTACCGTGACTGTTTCTTTTCCTTTTGCAGCAACCATGGGAACCGTCGAGAATATCTCTGGTTTCCGTGATTAGGTAGAAAACCTTTTGTTAATCGCTCCTTTAAAAGAACGTTCTTGGAAGTACCTCTCTTCGAGGTTTGGCTGGAAGGTGAAAACTCATGGTAAGTGAGGGTTATGTTTTTTCTTTTTACCTCTTTCCCTTTTGAGCTTTATCTGATCCCTTTCATTTGGTAGGGTTTCCTGCTCATGGAATTTCTGCTGCGGTTGTGTCTGCTTCAAAGCGGTCCCTGGCTAAGGCTCAGGAAATTATTGTTGGCTCCTTCTCGTCAAAAAGGAAGGCAAGTGGGTCCCGGACCTTGGAGGATGAAGAGGAACAAGAGGAGGGTTCACTGGTTCATAGGTCACATAGGAGGAGGGTCGTCTTTGACGATGAATCTGCGCCCGTTGTTGATCCTCCCGTACCCGAATCAAAACCCTCCACTCCTGAAGATGCAACTCCCTCTATTGTTCTTGAATCCATTGATCATCTGTTCCATCAAGGTTTTGGTACCGTTTCTGATGAAGCTCCTCTTTCTATTTTACCTCTGCATGCTTCTGCAGAACTTTCATTTATTTCTCCCGTTGTTGTTTCTGCTCCTATTGTCGTTTCTGCTCCTCAGCCTACTCTGCCCGTGGCTCCTTCACCCGCCCCCACTTCCGTGCCTTCTGCTATTGAAGTAGGGTCTTACAGCAGGGCGTGATGAAGCAAGTTACGACAGAGGTTCCTGCGGGAGGCAGCCTCTTGAAAAAGTCGGGCCAGGCAGATGCATGGTTAAAGCCCTTGATAGGTCCGGTTGAGAAGTCTAAGCTGGAAAGTCATAGCTCCTTAACTTGGATGAATGAGATTGTGCACTCGTCCTTAAAGGTAAAACTTGCTCCCTCTTCATATGTATCTATTATATTCTCTTTTTCCGTATCTAACTTATCATTTTATGCAGATCAACCTTATAGGCACAAAATTGATGAAGAGAATCGTTCAAACGGAGCAATCAGCAAATGACTACCATACCGAGGCTGACAATTGGAAGGAGCAGTACGACAGTCTAGAGCTTGATATGGAGGCAATAAAGGAGGAGAATGTACCTTAGAACAACAGATCAGAGTTATTGCATCAGAACTAGTCATAGAGAAGGCGTCTTCAAATCAGGAAGGTAAGGATAAAAGCATCTTGGAGTCTTCCTTTTCGGAGCAGCTTTCCCATGCCACCGAAGAGATTAGGAGCCTGAAGTCTTTGTTGGATCAGAAGGAGGTATACTCTAGAGAACTTGTACAATTGCTCACCCAGACCCAAGAAGACCTCCGTAAATCTTCGGATAAGGTCTAGTTTCTAAAAAGATCCCTTGCTCATTTGCAGGCTTCTCATGATGCTGTCGTGGCTGAGAGAGATGAGCTAAGAGCCGAATCTCAACAATGGCATAAAGACTACGAGGCTCTTGAGGAAAAAGCAGTTGTCGATGTTATTTGGGCTTATTTGAATTCCCGACTTGACACATTGACGAAAATGGGCCAAGAGAATTTTGACGTGGAAGTTGAAATTGCCAAAACCAAAGAGACGATTGAAAAGTCTCGGCAGAGTCAGAATTTCTCATCACTTGAAGTTGAGGTCCTTGATGAAGCTGTTGCACAAGTCTCTCCATCTCAAGCCGCTCCTCCTGCCAGCGAAGATAAACCCCCCCACCCCATCTAGTGAAAGAGTTTATTGAACTTGGTCCCTTTTTTTTTTTAATTTGGAACAACTGGTGGTTACCCCCGGTCCCATTGTGGGTAAAGTTTGGTCCTTTGTAAGTCCCCAACTGACAACTTAGGGGTAACTTTTGTACAAACAAATCCGGCTTAGACTAAGTTAATACTTAGTTTTTTGTCGTAATATATTAGTATTAATATCGGCATGACTTTCGATTTCTTTGAGTTTCTGCTTTACTCTTAAGTCTTTGCATGCTTCTTTTTTGAGGTTTTCGTTTTACCCCTTAGTTTTTGCATAGAAAAATGCTTAGATATATCGTACTTTTCACGACCCGAAATCCCACCTCCGGGCCATGACTGCGTCTAACGTTGAACCCGCTAGACAAGCCAACGTTCGAAGTAAATAAAAACTCATTAACAACAAATACGAACATGATAACTAAGGCTTCGATGGCCCACCATAGCAAACTTAACAAAACAACCAAAACACAACATAGCAGTTTCGAGATACAACCCGTGTACAAAATCCCAGAACTGGTAACACATACTCACGGACTATCTAGGATATTACTACAAACAAAAGGTCTGAAATGAATAAATAAAACTGTCTTTGAAATACAAAGTAAGACAGAGCTGAAAGTGGAAAGTAGAAGGTGACGTCAAGGCCCACGAATGTCTGCGGGTCTACCTCGAGTCTCCTGTGTGACTGAAATGAGATGCTCTGATCGTCAGTGATCTCCGGGTCCGGCTGCGTAATCTGCACATCATAAAGAGGTGCAGGTGTAGCATCAGTACAACCGACCCCATGTACTGAGTAAGTGTCGAGCCTAACCTCAGCGAAGTAGTGATGAGGCTAGGACCAACACAACATGTGTACCTGTGCAATTTTATATAATGACAGGAAAAAAAATGGCAACAGAAATGAGCCAGTAAGACAGATACGGGGAGAACATGCTGGGGAGATAGGGGTAACAATATGCTAGCACAGCAGAACAGAGTAATAAATGAAACGTAAAGATAAGGCAGAAAATTTAACTTCTCAAACATATAATGAACAGAAAAGGCATGGCATGTCTCCTCATGCATAACCTCACAATCACTCGGCACGCAATATCCCCTCGTGCATATATATAATAACGCTCGGCACGGAATGTCCCCTCGTGCATAACCTCACAATCACTCGTCATAGAATGTCCCCTCGTGCATATATAATATCACTCAGCATGGAATGTCCTCTCGTGCATATACTCACAATCACTCGGCACGGAATGTCCCCTCGTGCATATATAATAACACTCGGCACGGAATGTCCCCTCGTGCATAACCTCACAATCACTCGGCACGGAATGTCCCCTCGTGCATATATAATATAATAACACTCAGTCAACACGGCATGTCCCCTCGTGCGACGAATAATAAAAACACAAGGCAACAATAATATGAAAGTCAACAACACGAAGTCTCAAGTGCATGGAAATATTCAATACAATTCTATTGTTCCGGCAAGGAGAAATCATCATTTACAACATCAACAAATGCCCGACAAGGGTCTCAGCTATAACCAACCTCGCGTCAGAATTACAAATTCAACAGTGTAAACCTCAACTGAAATAAATCACTCAATAACTCTCCACGTCATGAAACAACATCAAGGTATCACTTTTAATTCACCAATTACTCACAGGGCGGAGAAAATTAAGAACATAGTAAGTTTCATCACAAATGACTCACGGGCATGCTTGACCGCAACGCATTGGAACTCGTCACCACACCTATACGTTGGACATGAGTTTCACATAACAAGTAAGACTCTATACCTAATCCCTCAAGCTGAGGTTAAGCCAAACACTTACCTCAGCTCCAAATATTGCAAGTAAAGCCCGTTTTACACCAAATTCCACAGATAGGACAAATAACATATAATAAACCTGTTCCGGGCTCGGAACCGTAATCCGGGCCCGGTAACACGGCTTTCACATAATTACTCATTTTCACAATCCATTATTATTTCCTGAAAACAATTTTCTTTAAAAATTCATTTCTCGGGCTTGGGACCTCGGAATTCGATTCCGGGCATACGCCCAAGTCCCATATTTT
>ML247706.1:9001-58428 GCA_005239495.1 Nicotiana undulata
CATTGTCACATACGATCTCCTTCGGTATTCCAAAGCGGCATATTATGTGTCGCCATATGAAGCTTTTCACTTCTTTTTCTCGCACCTGTTTAAAAGTTTCTACCTCGACCCACTTTGTGAAATAATCAGTTAATACGAGTAAGAACCGTACCTTTCCTTTAGCTGGGGGAAGGGGTCCTACTATGTCCATGCCCAATTTCATGAATGGCCATGGTGATACCACTGGGTGAAGTAACTCTGTTGGTCGATGCATGTTATTAGCATATCGTTGGTATTTGTCGCATTTAGCTACGAAATTCTCAGCCTCTTCTTCCATTTTGGGCCAATAGTACCCTACTCTGATTAGGGTTTTGATTAAGGATATTGCTCCCGCATGGTTTACGCAGTGTCCCTCGTGTACTTCCTTCATTACGTACTCCATTTGATTGGGTCCGAGGCACTTTGCTAAGGGACCTCCAAACATTTTGCGGTATAAAGTATCACGAATGAGGCAGTATCATGCAGCTTTTCGGCGAAGTGCTTGAGCTGCTTTTTTATATTCTTGTACGGTACCATTCTGCAAAAAACTTACAATTTCGTTTCTCCAATCCCAGGTTAAGTTGTTAAATGTTACCTCATTTTTGTCCTAGTCGATTGCTGAATGAAATAGGTGTATGACAATTGCATTGTCTTTATTTGTTACGTCAGTAACTGCTGCAAGGTTAGCTAATGCATCCGCTTCTGCATTTTCCTCCCTGGGTATTTGCATAACTTTCCATGTCTGGAATTGACTTGCTATGTCTCGAGCCTTTTCTAGATATTGTTGCATCCGAGTCTCTCTAGCGGTATAAGTCCCCTGCATCTGGTTCACCACTAGTTGAGAGTCACTTTTGATCACGATCTGCTCAATCGAGAGTTATCGTGCCAGTTCAAGCCCTGCAATGACAACTTCGTACTCTGCTTCATTGTTAGTTATGGGATAGCATTTAATGGATTGTCGTATCTTTTCACTCGTAGGTGATATTAAAACACTTCCCAAACCGGCTCCTTTTACATTAGAAGAGTCTTCAGTAAACAGGGTACATATTCCTGGATTAGCCCCGTTAAAGAGTTGTAACTCTTTTTACATTTCAGGGATTATGCTAGTATTAAAATCAGTGACGAAATCAACTAAAATTTGAGACTTATTGCAGTCCTATGCTGATATATTATGTCATATTCGCTTAATTCTATTGCCCACTTAGCTAATCTCCCTGATAACTCTTGTTTATGCAAAATATTTCTCAATGGGTACGAGGTCCCAACAGTGATTGGATGACATTGAAAATATGGTCTTAACTTTCTAGTTGCCATGATTAAAGCTAAGGCTAATTTTTCTAGATGAGGATATCTAGTTTCAGCATCTAATAAAGACTTGCTTACATAATAAATTGGAGATTGTTTACCTTTGTCTTCTCTTACCAGTACTGCACTTACGGCAATTTCTACAACGGCAAGATAGACATACTGCCTTTCCCCCTATTTTGGATTAGACAGCAACATGGGTTTTGATAGATAGGCCTTCATATCTTTGAGAGCCTGTTGACATTCTTCAGTCCATTCGAACTGATTCTACTTTTTTAGAATTGAAAAGAATTTAAAACTCTTCTCCAAAGACGTGAAGATAAATCTTCCTAAGGCTACAATTCTTCATGTTAGCCTTTGAACTTCTTTTTTGCTCGTAAGTATATTAGGTATTTCATCAATAGCTTTAATCTGAGCAGGGTTTACTTCTATACCCCTATTTGATACAAGGAAACCCAAACATACTTGATTCAACGCCAAAAGCGCATTTTCTGGATTTAGCTTCATGTTATACCTACGTAGGATTTCAAAGGTGATTGAAAGATGCCGGAAGTGATCTTCCGCTTGTGCTGATTTTACCAGCATGTCATCAATGTATACTTCCATGGTTTTCCCCAGATATTCCTGGAACATCTTGGTCACTAGCCTTTGATACGTGGCTCCAGCATTTTTCAGGCCAAATGGCATGACTTTGTAACAATAAGTCTCACTGTTAGTAATAAAGGAAGTTTTTCCATCGTCTGAGGGATCCATTTTTATCTGATTATAACCAAAATACGCATCTAGAAAGCTTAACAGTTCATGACCTGCAGCGGCATCAATCATTTGATCTATGTGTGGTAACGAAAATGAATCTTTAGGGCATGCTTTATTCAAATCTGTGTAATCTACGCATACTCTCCATTTACCATTCTTTTTGGGTACCACTACGGTATTAGCTAACCAATTAGGATATTTTACCTCACGTATTGAACCAATTTTCAAGAGTTTTTGTACCTGTTCATCGATCACTTGGTTCTTGAATGGTCCTTGCTTTCTTTTCTTTTGCTTGACAGGTACGAAGGATGGATCTTCATTTAGTTTATGAGTCATCACTTCCGTAGGTATACCTGTCATGTCTTAATGGGACCAGCAAAACAATCTGCGTTAGCTTTTAAATATTCAATTAACTTACCTCTTCTCGTGGGGCTTAGCCTCTTGCCTATATGAACTTTTGCTCAGGCTTTTGCTCGAACAGTGGGATAGCTTCAAGCTCTTTAGTTGTTGTTTTAATATGCTCGTCCTCTTCTGGTTCCTAAATGACATCGGGTCTGGAATCCATGTCTGTGTGTTTTGATGTTCCTTCTGTGGTGATCTGATTCACCTTCTCGTGGATATCTTCTTCCGTACCTGTTTGGGTTATTTACTCGTCTTTTGATTCTTCTGGTACCTGTTTATTTTTAGAGTGTACCACGGAATTTATATTCCTTGGGGTCTGTTGATCGCCTCAAATCTGTTGAATTCCCCATTTGGAAGGGAATTTAATTACCTGATGTAGAGTAGATGGTATTGCTTCCATATCGTGGATCCATGGTCTCTTAATGATCACGTTGTAAGCCATGTCGGTATCAATGACTTGGAATTTCGTACTCTTGATTACTCCTTCAGCATAGGTACTAAGCTCAATTTCTCCTTTTGATATTAACGTATAATTGTCAAACCCAGATAAGGCTCGTGCTTTTGGGATTATTCGATCCTCCATTAGCATTTCTTCCACAACTCTCAACAAAATGATGTTGACTGAGCTACCTGGATCAATCAACACTCTTTTTACGTTAATGTCATGTATAAGTAGGGATATTACCAGTGCGTCATTGTGAGGAAGAAGAACTTTGTTGACATCTGTTTCGTCGAACGATATATTGTCTACTTCCATGTCTTCACGAATCCGCTTCCTGTGTGTAATGGTGAATTTTGTTGTTCTTTTGTAGACTACTTGTCACGACCCCAAATCCTAACAGGTCGTGATGGCGCCTATCGTGGAACTAGGCTAGCCAACCATCACATTACTACACATTTGTTCTATTATAATAATTCGAAAATCAATAATAATCAGCAAAATAAGCAATTAACATTTTTCTCTAAGTCTTTAAGCAAATATAATATAATCTACTGTCTAAAAAAATCCCCTAAGACTGGAGTCAAAAGATCGCGAGCATCTAAGAATAAGATATAACTCTACTAATGTCATAACCAATGTCTAGGAATGAAATACTAAGACTAATAAAGGAAGGGAAAAGGAGAAGCTGCGGACGCTGGACAGCTACCTCGAAATCCCAAAGTTGATGACAACGAACTCGGACGACTACCGCTCCGAACCAGTACCTGGATCTGCACACAGGGATGCAGGGAGTAATGATGAGTACGCCAACTCAGTAGTAATGAAAATAAATCACAGCCTGAGAATAAGAAACACGCAGCACAGATACACCAATCCACAAAACAGTAAAACATCAAGTCTCAATACAGTATACATAAGTTCGAAAACCAATTTCCATAAAATCCTCTGAAACAAGTATAATTTTTCCAATATTTCTCATTAAAACTCTCAGTAATATCAGTTTGAAAATAAAGTGAATCATAGTCAAAAACTCAGTAAAATATCATCATAAAACTGCCCCTCAGGCCATAATCATCACTCGTAACAATTTCCCTCAGCACCTCACCATCACTCAGTATCAGCCCCTCGAGCAACCTCACTGTCACTCATGCCTCCCAATCACTCATCACTCGGCACTCGGCACTCACACTCAGTAGGTATCTGCGCTCACTAGGGGTGTGTACAGACTCCGGAGGGGCTCCTACAGCCCAAGCGCTATAAACAAGCCACATCATGGCATAAATCACTCTCAGGCACTCGTTCTCTCTCATATCATAACATCCTCACAACATTGTCCCTCGGCCTCACTCAGTCAGACACTCTCAGCATGCCACTCGGGCCATGAATAAAACGAAGTTCTCAACCCAAAATAGTACTTCATTTCAAGAAATAGTAATATCATCAAATAAGAGTGTCAACAATTTCACAAGAAAGACTGAGTGTAAAATCATAGTTTCAAAGTAGTGAGAATATCAGTAAAATAGCCCCCAAGGGGTTAAAACAGATCAACACTAGGCCCCAAACATGACTTACAGCCAAGTATAACAAGACATAGTAATACTAATAACCATATGCTATAAAAGTGGTTTCGAAACTCAATAATTGCCTAAAAAGATACATTTTTTTCAAATTTCCAATTCGTGCACGCCCCACACTCGTCATCCAGTGTGTGTGCGTGAAAATCCATGAAAGGATGTAAAGTCTGGGGTTTCATACCCTCAGGACAGGATTTAAAGACATTACTTACCTCAAACTAGCCTGAAAAGCTACTCTGCAACCCGCTTGCCTCTTGAATCAACTTCCGAGTGCTCCAACTCTATCAAGTTCAGATTTTTATCATCAAATTATGCTAAAGGAATGAATTCCAATTGAAAGATATTGAATTTAAGCACAAAATCCGAAATTAGCCAAAACCCGACCCCCGGGCCCTAGTCTCGGAACTCGACAAAATTTATACCAAAACGATACTCATCATCTCACGAGTCCGTACATATAAAGTACTCTAAAATCAGAGTTCGTTTGACCCCTCAAATCATCCCTAAAAGGTCTCATAATCTCAAGCCCTAATTTCACATTTTTCTACTGATTTTCCCCAATTAAACAATGTTAATTTAGTCCTTAATCACATATAATCGAGTTTTAGTGTCCAAATTCCTTACCTCAGTGAAGAACAATGATTTCCTCTCTTAAAAATCGCCTCAAAAGCTTCTTCCCGTTCAAAAATGGTGGAAAGGTGGGTATTGGTCACGGGGGGTTTATTTATATACTGCCCAGGTCTTTCTTCACTGCGATCGCGGGAGTTCCCACGCGATCGTGAAGAACAAATTCCCCAGACCCTCAAAAGACCCTACGCGATTGCAGCACAAGCCACGCGATCGCGATTCAATAGAACCTCAACCCACACGATCGCAAACATATCCACGCGATCGCGAAGAATAGTTGAACCCACTCCCCACGCGCCTGACTAACCCTACGCGATCGCACCAATACTCACGCGATCGCACTGACCAACGTTGCACGCCTTCGCGATCGCACTCCTACTCCCGCGATCGCGATTCACAAAATGAACGGGCTCCAGATTACTCTACGCGATCGAGGACCAATCCACGCGATCGCGATGAACATTTTGTTGTTGCACTGACACCAGAAAAACAGCAGATTTTACAAGTTCAAAGTTGCCCGTTAACCATCCGAAATCCATCCCGAGCCCCTCGGGACCCCAACCAAATTTACCAACACATCATAAATGATCATTCAAACTTAGTTGCATCCTCGGAACACAAAAACTAACATCAAAATCACGTCGGATTCAAGCCTAAGAACTTTGAAATTTCTAAATTCCACCAACGATGCCGAAACTATCCAAAATAACTCCGATTGACCTGAAATTTTGCAGACATATCCAAAATGACATTATGAATATGTTCCAACTTCCATAATTCCATTCCGACCCCAATAGCCTATTTTCCACTGCCGACCAGAAATCGCCAAAAACTAACCTTCGCCAATTCAAGCATAATTCTACACCGGACATCACAAAAATATTCTGAACACACTCCTAAGTCCCAAATCACCTAACGAAGTTATCAAAGCCATAAAATCTGCATTCCGAGGTCGTTTACCCATAAGTCAACTCTCAGTTGACTTTTCCAACTATAAAGCTATTTTTAGAGACTAAATGACTCAATTCTCACTATAACCATTCTGATTCCGAGCCTACCAACTCCAACACCTCATAAACAGTCTAACCAACCTATGGCAAGGCAATAACAGTAAATATAATGCATATTCTACGTAACGACCGACCGGGTCGTTACACTACTCCGTTCACCTCCTCTCCTCCGTGTATCACATTCACTGTTCTCTTCGGAGATGGTGGTTTTGGGGGATCTTGCATGTTCTTCATGTATGCCTATTTGCCCTTTTCACTAAACAGTTCTGTTAGATAGCCCTGTGTTTAATAATTGTTTTACCTCACCTTGCAACAATCTGCAATCTGATGTTCTGTGTCCATGATCATTATGAAATTCGCACCAGAAGTCTAGATTTCTTCTGTTTGGATTCGATCTCATTTATTTGGGCCATCGAACTTTATCTCCCATGCTTCTCAGTACTGTAATTAATTCATAGGTACTTACATTGAAATTGTAGTCCCCAATTCTTGTGTTACCTCTATCCCGATCCTTTCTAGATCTTGAGGAGGATGAGATCGTATCTCTACTTGACGGTCTATATTCTGACCGTGTGTTTTCAATCCTGGAATGAGTTTCTCGTCCCGCAGGTCCCAAATATGGGTCATACATGTTCTTACCTGATCTTCTTTCTAGTTCGGAGCGTCTAGAACTGGTTCGATCTTCAGCTTTTGATTGAGCAATGGTATCTTCTTCTATTCGTAGCTTGGTACTGTACCTGTTGTAGACATCGTTCCATGTCGTAGCTGGGAACTCTCTCAAGCTTTCCTTGAGTCTTCTCGTGGCTTCTGAGCTTTTGTCATTTAAATTGCTTGCAAACATCATTGCTGCCCAATTTTCAGGTACCCTCGGTAGCAACATTCTTTCTCGTTGAAACCTATCTACAAATTCTTTTTTCGACTTGTTTTATTTTGAATATGTATTTCATTCTTTTTTCGACTTTTTGTGCACCGGAATGTGCTTTTATAAAAGAATCGGGTCTTGCTTCGAGGGACTCATTTGGAGTATCTCTACTTCCTGTGTTTGCCAATCCGGATTGTGGATTTTCCACAGTTGCGATGTTGTTAGGAGGAGGTGTAGGTGACGCGACCGGTAGTCCCCTCACGAAATCTTGCAAGGCTTGATTCACATATTCACTAACCATTTTTTTACAGTATCTTGTTCTCCTGCTTGTTCATTCCCATTGTGATTATTGTTTTGAGTCGTAGATCTCTCTGGGGAATGTTCCCTTGAACCTCGTGGGGATCCTGAAGGTGATGGAACTGGGGTTCCAACCTTTTGTTGGTTGTTATCGTTGACGTTCGACATAATTCACAGAATGTCATTTGAGAAAAAACAAAGATTATCAGATTCCCGGTAATGGAACCAATTTGCTTAACCAAAGAATGAAATTCTCGGCCAAAGCTATTTTAAGAAGAACACGGGTTTCTGATAACCAAGAGAATATGGAAATAATTGTAAGTAAATTCGTAAATAGAAAGCAATAAAGATGCGCTAAAAGTAAGTATATTACAATAGTGGTTCGAACGTGTCCTTACAAGTTATATTTTACTTCCTTTTATAGGGAATTGCTTAATATAACGTCTACTCTTTTCAGTGATTGAGCATTAATGACTAATAATGGCATTAATGTAACGTTAAAATGATTAATTGTAACTGTTGCGTGTAGATTATGTAATGTTTTGGCTCATTAATTGAAGATCCCCGAATCTGCCATGTATTCTGCCTTGATTCATCTTGACCGTGTCTCTTCATCTTCTCAATTAGGTTGAGATTCCCGTATCTGATTACCCCGTGATTATGCAGTTCTGTTCTTTTTCATCTCGTACCTCTTCATAAAGTTTCGTCCAATTGTCATGTTATCATTGTTACACATAGATTGCTGAGTCATCATAATTGTTATACGTGTGAAGCTCATTTTTACCAATACAATTGCATATTTAAATTGGGACTACGGTCGAGATTCCGGGAGCTTTCCCATTTTACTGCATTGCATATTTTAATTGGGACTACGGACGAGATTCCGGGAGCTTTCCCCTTGTACTGCATTGCATATTTAAATTGGGACTCTAGACGAGATTCCGGGAGCTTTCCCATTTTACTGCATTGCATATTTTAATTGGGACTACGGACGAGATTCCGGGAGCTTTCCCCTTGTACTGCATTGCATATTTAAATTGGGACTCTAGACGAGATTCCGGGAGCTTTCCCCCTATACTGCATTGCATGTTTTCTACTGTGAGATACGTTGTGCTGAGCCGAGGGCTCCCTGTACTGTTTTACTTTCAGCTTAATTAGTTTTCTACTGTTTTACCTTACCTCCTTTTTGTATCTTTATGTACTATTTCTAGAATGTTTTTCTTATAAAAATCCAGTAGAGCCTTAACCTAACCTCATCACTACTTGACTGGGGTTAGGCTTGGCACTTACTGGGTACCAATTGTGGAGTACTCATGCCCTTTCCTGCACATATTTTTCGTGTGCAGATCCAGGTACCAGCACCTAGTTTCGTGGCTAGGAGTTACTTAGCAGCTTTGAGGAGACCGCGAGGTAATTCCGCCGCGTCCGCAAAATCCCACGAGTCCCCTTCTACTCTAGTATAGGCATAGAGGACTTATGTATTTCTGCTACTTCATTGTATAGAGCTACATTTAGTACAGAGCTTGTGGCTGATGTGACATTCCGGGTTTTGGGAAGTAAAATTGTACATGCCGAGCGGCTGTGTTATGCGTCTTCTTCTTCTTTTCTGTTTTTTTTTAGTAATCCACTAGGCGAGGAGCCTAGGGCTAGTTTTATTGATAATAAAAAGAAAAATGAACCACATAGGAGTAGTACAAATAAGGGGGACAATAGCACCCATAGTGTTGCCTTTATGCCTCGGTTATATAATCACTCCTCTGCGCCTCACAATGCCCTATATGGCAGCCTCATGTAGAGGAGTCATGGTGTAGCTGCCAGCAAAGTCTCACGAAGGCATATAATCTCATAGCCGATTGGATAACTTTCCAAAGGCATAGGACTAAAGTAACATAAACGGGGCTAAACCTTACCTTACTAAATCCTATCGAGGCATAAAATAGCCTCACCTACTAGCATGCATGTAAGAAGTAAGAGCTAGAAAGAACCAAATATTCTATGATCATCACAGAGTTTATAACATACTCTGTGATGATATTACATATGACTATACTAATGTGATGATAAAATATAAATATGTAAAAGTGGCAGTGTTGGTGTTTCTTCTCTAACTTTGTGTAATCTTCAATTTGTATAATCTTATCCTCTTCGGCATCCCTCTTCAAAATGTCTTCAAACTTCATGATTTCTTTTTTGAACGATTGGACTTTGTTGATGTAGTTGGAAGAACCTGTTTTTGTTTGGCAACTCTCATTGGAAGTCGCCTTATGTTCGGCTCTTCACTCATCTTGCCGTCCCAGCTTTTTTCTCTTTTATGTGTCTTCTTCCTTTTTTCGCTATACATAGGTGATAAATCACCTTTTCTTGCTGCCTCTGCCCTGCAATTATTCAAAATTTCATCTTCCTCTCCCTCTTCATATATGTCTCTGGCCACCTTTACTAGATGTAGCATATGTTGATCCAAACCTTGTGTCGTCAATGAATTTCCATCTTGTGTATTAGCTACCATTGATTTGTTCTGCTGTTTTGCTATGTCTTGCACCTTATTCATGTTCTTGTTTACACGACCAATGCTCAAAGAAGTTGTAGTAAACAAATTTGCATCTTTAGGACTTATCATCGCATCCAAGAGTTCTCTTTCCTCCGAACTAATAACTGGTTCATTTGAATTCTGTTGTTGCTGCACATCTTTTGACGCTAAAATTACTGTTGTTGGACTATATGTTATTTGCTGCTGCTTTCCAGGACATGAAGTTGTTGCGTCATGTTGATCACTCGCACAAATAGCAGCTGGCTTGTTTTCAATTATCTGCTGCACTGCATCAAAAATTGGAGTGGTTGATTCACTTTCCTATTGTCCCAAATTCAGTGTTGCTGCTGCTCGCACATTAGCAGCTGGAACTAACTGCTTCGTATGTGTTACTGCAGCTTGCCTCAATCTTCCAGTTGGAGAATTTATGGGCATAAATGCTGGAGCATTGATATTCAGTGTACTCTTAGGACTTGCTGCTGGTGCCTCACCAGCTTTTGGCATTGCTAAGGAGTCAATCTCTTCACCTGCACTTTCCTGTTCAGCCTCATTATCTCCCTCTTCCGATGAGTACCCAGCAAAACCTTCACCCCAGTCTTCTTCATCGTCTTCTTCTCGCTGGTCAGCCCAAAGCTTTGATTTGATAGCCATCTCCCTTACCTTGGCTTGTATAATCTCGTTATTATTCCCAGTTGAAAGCATTATTTGCCCAGATTCTCCTTCGAAATCCCCAGCAGACTCCACTGATTGAGAAGGAACATCAAATACTGAAGTGTTCAATGTGACCATAGGTTGTTTAACCAAAGTAGAGTTCATCATCATTTCATTCTCGGCATTTTTGATGATTTTCTCTACCTGAGTATTGGAAAAATGCAACATAGGTACATTTGAACTATGAGCTAGGTTGCCCGTTAGTTCAATTCCCAAACTGTTCCTGGAGTTATTACGTTGAACATCCAAATTGTTTGCCAATTCAACATTGCCTTGTCCTCCTTGTTCATTGCTGGGCATTAGAATTAGTTGTTTGGACATCACATTATCATTTAACATAGCTGCATCAGCTTCAGGATCCCCAGTAGCAGCAAGTACCTCGAATATATTTTGGCTGGTCACAAAATTAGCAGCATTTGGTCGAACACTTTCTGTATTTTGACTATGTGACACCGCCTGTTTCGTAGGTGATTTTCTTGCTGAAACCACGTTCCAAATCCCCTCTTTTGTGTTTGTATCAATGTCCTTACAATCACCAACTGATTTATCAGTGTTAACATCTATGGCTACACCCTTTTGCCCAGTCGTTTTATTACTCAAAGATTGGTCCTCACCATGCTGCTGAACCGAGTCCTATGTTCAGTTTCTCCTAAAATACTTGCATTAATAGCCATAGCACCTGGAGAGTCCCTGCAATCAGTTGCTACATTACTCTTATTAACCTTACCATTTTGTATAAGTGCATCAGAACAACCTACAGCAGCCTTTAGATTTGTAGCTGTAGACACTCTAGTACCACCAGTAGCATATTGCAAATTCTCATAACCTTGCACCACTGGATTTACTACGTCGAGAATCGTCTCTAAGGCTGCTTTTGCAGGAACATCTCGAGTAGGTTTAGGTGGACCCTTATCAATTTTACAAGCATTAACAGTAGCATTAACATGAACATTAACAATTTGTTTTCCTTCATCACTTGGCACTACCTGCTGTTCAGTCATGTTTTCTTTTGCTGCTTCATCTACCATATTCCAATTTTTTCTGTTATTTCTCTACCTTTATGTACAGCTCTTTTAGCATTTAAATAGTCCCTAGCATCTCCTTGGAGCTGTTCAATCTTGTTCACCTCACTACTGGACAGCATACTCTCACTTGGTGTATCTTTTGTAATCACCTCCTCTTCAACTTGTTTCTTCATTACTCGACACGATTTTTCGTCCACGCCACTGTAGACATTATACAAAGCATCATCCAGCCCGCTTAGAATATAATTCTTGCACAAAAAATCTGAATGCTTCCACGCCTCAATCACGAGAAAGCGTTCAGTTTCTGGAGTTTCATCTGACAACACAGGAACATCTTCCATGATGAACTTCTGGAGACTTAGAGTAGTCAAATAGAAGAACATCTTTTGTTGCCAGCGCTTGAAATCAAGCCCGGAAAATTTTTCGGGTTTCTCAGCCGGTGCCAATGCTGCCGGTGTTGTTCGGCTCGTTGAGGCATTGGTAGTTACCGTCGGAACAACTTGGTTTCCGTTGTCATTCGTCATTTTTGTAAAATAATGACACAAACGCTAAAATCACGTAGATTTTAATCTCCAATAGAGTACAAAACCACAAAGGTTTTACTCTCCAGAAACAGTGAATATAACTCAAATACAGAAATAATACTAAATTCCTTAAGCTTGTTAGTAATCTGTATTTGTAAAACAATTCTGGAGAAAATTAAATAACATAAACAGAAATGTAAATGAAATTACAAAACCAATTCGAGCCCACTGAATTCACAGTGTTTCCTTAAGGAATTTAATCTCCTCCTTGTACCCAAGGTTATGGATTATTTCCTCCCAGGATAGAACGAATTACACACTGGTGTAGTGGTACTTCAAACCCCAGTGTTTCAGCGAACTCAAAGTTCGGTAGCAAATCACACTTACTTGCTTTCTTTGAAGATGAAAGTATGCAGAAAGAAGGAGGAGAACTCAGAAATTAGTATGTAAAATCTGAGAGAATGGANCAAAATGGCCATAGAGTAAATTTCATGACATAATTAGCTATTTACTCAACAATAAAGAGGGAAAATTGAAGGGTAGTTAATTAATATTTATTTTAATATTAATATTTTGTTATTAAAACAAATATATAATAATATTTCTGTTAATATTTACTATTAACAAATAAATTTGGTCCAAAAATTAATCAATCGATCATTTGACCGAGGCCGAGCCGAGCGAGCGACGACGACGACGGCGCGAGGCTTGCCTTCTTCTCAACTCTTTAAGAGCTAGAAGAAGAGCAATTGCTTATATACCCATCAAAAACCTTTTCCTCTTCCCATGTGGGACAATCAAGGAGGGAAACTCAAATATTACTCAAATATTTCATTTTCCCCTTTATTTCTCATTCACCCTATTTTAAGCATTAATAAATAATTAATTGCTTAAAACTCCAACAGATATTTCATGTGTCCATGCACCAAAATGATGATCCTTCCTATGTGTCAGATTTCAGCTCTGTCCAATTGGACAAGGATTTGACTTATCTGTTTCTTCATCCCTAATACAGTTCACGTAGTAAAGCTTACATAGTATTTTGAGAATATAATTTAAACGTGTCGAGCATAAGAAAATCACAAGTGTGTTCCTCGAGGAAAGTGATCCTTTGTTCTATTCTGGACTTATTATTAAATTATACATGTGAATATCATGTATGATATAATATTTGTGTTCGGAAGTTCGGTGGAGGTTGAAACTTTGAAGACTAGGAGCATCTGTAATTTAAATGATACCCAAAATCTAAGCAGGTTCATCACATGCATCTTCCACTTCACATGCCCCAATAAGTTTGCCACAGTATTAATGGAAATAATTGCCACCATTGAAAGGTTGGACTTAAATGACATTCAGCTGCACAATGCTTCATTATTCTTATTTGCATCTATAGCCACAGTTTTAACAAGATGTACATAAAAGAAAATCCATAGCCACAATTAGTGACATGGTCCGTTCAAATTGATATGATATCTCCACCTACCTCTGCTCCTGCATTTTATCAAATACCTTAATTTTAAATTTGGTTTGAGTGGAATATATAAAGTTAACTCAAGTCTTATCTATTTGAATTTGAAGCCGGTTATGCTGACTTTAACCTACTTGATTAAAATTAGAAGTTATATTATTTACTTTTTGCTTAATGAAATGTGATGACCTGATAGGTCATCTCGTGTTTTGAAATCTAATTCTGTGATCTGAAACCTTAAAATTCATGTTTAGCCTTTCTCGATTTGCGCGCGCAGTCCGGACGTCTTTCCGGAAAGCTTTTATGTTAAAAACTATGAAAAATGAGAATTTTTGCCTAAAACTTCATTTGAGTTGGCTTCGGTCAATATTTTCAGTAAACGGACCCGGATTCGTGTTTTGACGGTTCCGGTGGGTCCGTAACGTGATTTGGGACTTGGACGTATGCCTGAAATCGAATTCAGATGTCCCTAGCCCGAGATATAGGACTTTGTCGAAATTTGAAAGTTAAAGGCTTAATGAATTTTAAATGTTCGATCAAAGTTTGACTTTTTGGATAACGGGTCCGTATTTTGGTTCCGGAACCCGGTATAGGTCCAATACCATATTTATGACTTGTCTGTAAATTTTGCTGAAAAACGGCGTTGGTTTGACGTAATTCGGACGTCCGGTTGTGAAAATAGGAGTTTCAAAGTTTTCTTGAAAATATCATTTGTTTTGGTGTTCAATTCGTAGTTCAAGATGTTATTTTGGCGATTTGATCGCGCAAACAAGTTCGTATGATATTTTTAGACTTGTGTGTATGTTTGGTTTGGAGCCCCAAGGGCTCGGGTGAGTTTCAGATAGGCTATAGAGTGAAAATTGGACTTAGAGCATTACTGATGTTTCAATTTCTGGTGTAGGCTTCTGATCTCGCAAATGAGAGCTCAGGCATCACATTTGTGACCTCTGCAGGTTTCACATTTGCGAGCTATTTCTCGCATTTGCGAAGAATAGCCGGGCCTCGTGACTTTCGCATTTGCCAACATTATCTCGAATTTGCGACGGGAGCTTGGGGGGTACTTTTCGCATTTGCTATCACTGGGTCGCATTTGCGATCTTTCCTGAGTTCGCATTTGCGAACTATCCTTCGGATTTGGAAAGTATGAAGAAGTGTGATGTTCTTGCAATTGCGATGAAACCTTCGCATTTGCGAAGCCCAGGTCGCAAATGCAACATCTGCACCTGAAGAAATAGGACTTAGACGAGATTTTTGATTCATTCTTCAAATTTTCAAACCTAGAAACACAAGAGGCGGTTTTCCAAAGAACTTTTCTTCCCCAAATCATTGGTAAGTGATCTTAAACTAATATCTTTCAATCTTCCACTACTTTTTCCTAAGATTCAACTTAAAATCTAAAGTTTTTATGAGAGAATTGGGGGGTTTTGGGTAGAAATTAGGGATTTAGTAATTTAGACCTTAAATTGAGAACGGATTCCAAAGCAAATCACATAACCGGGCTCGGGCATGAATGGGTAATCGGGTTTTCGTCCGAATTTCGGGTTTGGACCAAGCAGGCCCGGGTGTTGACTTTTTCAAAAATGGCCTAAATTGAATTCTTTACAATCGTGTGTTGTTCCTAAGGCTAAATTGAATTGTTTGGTTGGTAATTTGCGAGATTCTATTAGTTCGGAGGCTTGTGTGAAAGGAAAAGTCGTAGTTGAGTTTTGAGTTTGAGACGTTGGAGCGAGGTAAGTGTCGTGGTTAACCTTGATTTGAGGGAATAAGACTTGTGTGTTTATTTGCCACTTGTTTAATTGTTGGGAACAACGTTTATGTGAGGTGAAAAGTACTTATGCGTTGTAGTCGGTTTAGGCTCGACACTTACTAGTACATGGGGTCGGTTGTACTCATACTGCTCTCTGTATTTTCTGTGCAGATTTTGGTACTGGCTCTGGCTGATTGAGAGATTAGCTGTCAGATTGCTATCAGGAGACCCAAGGTAGATCTGCCAGCGTCCGCAGACCCTGGAGTCTCTTCTTAGTTTTATCTTTTACTGTTTTTCTACTTCAAAACACTGTATTATCCCTTCTTCAGGATCTGTTTGTAGTAATCTTAGTAGCTCGTGAATTGTGAATCCAGATCCGAGTGGTTATAAATGTTGAAGTCTTTATATTATCCGTACTCGCTGTATTTCATCTTAATTTATTGTTGTTGTTGACTGATTTGAACAAGGTTTAGTTTAATAAAACTCTAACGTTTGCTTGCCTAGCAAGTGGAATTTTAGGCGTCATCACGGTCACGACGGTAGAAATTCCGGGTCGTGACATGAAGTAACATAAATAGTAAGAATTCATATAACCAATTTAACTTGTTTAGAAGCAAAGTGTTGTTTGTGGGTCTTTACAAATTTGTTTTTAGTTTTATGATCCTATCTTTTTTTTAGGGGTATTAGCAACTTTAGCTCGCGCCAGAAAATATTTATGTTTGATAGTTGATAAAGTGTATCAAATTTGTATAATTTTTGTATATAACATACAAAATATACAAAATTATATACTTTTTCGGCTATTATTTTGAGAGTGACTATACAGTATCATTTTTTCTTTTCTCTTTATATATGAGAAATTTACTTTTAAATAAGAGATCTATCTTTTATTTTAATTTCATCATTGTAAAGGATCATGAAGGTCCATTTCCTCTGAAGGTCATAGTAATCATTGTTGTAACAGTAATTTTGTAAATAAAATTTGCAGAAGTTGAAAGTTCAAAGTAGAGGGCAAGAAAAGAAAGACTTAATTGATGATGATCCAGTTGTCATTGAATATTCAAAAATATATCTTATGACACATCACATACGACTGCTACTTAAATGACTCAATAAAACTATGTAGTATAACAAGTTTGTTGGGAAAATATATCTCAAATGTGTCACACCCTCCATACATAATATCAACACAATTATAATTCATTTGATCAACTTATATCCTTGAATTTTCAACGTAGGTGGGCGTGTCAATAATTCCAATGATGTTTGCAGCTCAACCAAGATCCACTGCACTCAGCTCAGAAATCCAACATGTCCTTACCGTCCGGGCGCCGGAGATCATCATCGGCGGCCGGAGGAAATTCATGTCAAAAAGAAGTATATTACAAGTTAAAGCTGTGATCCAAAGTGGGGATAACAAAAAGACTGCAAACACGGTGGAGAAATCTGCTGAGGAGAGTAGATTGGTTTCTTCTGGCAAAAGTGGGAATCTTGATGTGAGAGCAGTGATCACTTTGAGGAAGAAAATGAAGGAGAAAATAACAGACAAGATTGAAGATCAGTGGGAGTCTCTTATGAATGGGATTGGAAGGGGAATCTTGATTCAGCTCATTAGTGAAGACATTGATCCTGGTTTGTAATTTTTCTTGGATATACAAATCTCTCTTCATAAAATTGGTAGTGTCTGTGATTTCTGATTCTTTCACTTTATTTTTGTATGAGTTGACTTCTATAGTTTATGTTTTCTTTTGATCTAACTTCTCAACTTTATTTCCAACTGTCTAGATTGCTGGTAATAGATTTGGTTTGGTTCATTGACTAAAGCAACCCCTCTACAAAAAAAAGAAACTATCTTGCACTCCAAACTAGGAGTACAAAGAAAAAGAACTAAGAGGAAACCTTCAATCTTCTCAAAAAATTATTTTGCTGCTGTGGTGGAGCAACATGAAGGAAACGAATTACCCGCAGTTAGATGTTTGTGCAGGACTAATAGATGCTTAAGATTTGTTTGTGCATAATAATAAACTCTCACTAACCAAAAGGCCAGGAAAATATAAACTCTCACTGACCATAAGTCCAGGCAATAGTATCTCTCACTGACCAAGTGGCCAGGCAACACTAAACTCTCATTGGCTGTAAGGCCAAGCAAATATAAACTCTCACTAACCATAAGGTCAGGCAATAGTATCTCCCACTGACCAAGTGGCCAGGCAATAACAATATAACAATATCTCACTGACCAAGTGGACAGACTAAAGAAAATATATGTATACGATGTTGTATATCATGTATATAGTAGAATGTACAGAGGTACGTATGTAAGTCTCTATCTTTGTCAACCACCATGGAATAAAATAAAGCGGATGGGGGAGCAACATGAAGGAAACAAATTACCCGCACTTACCGCGCTATGGTTAACTAATATACACGCTAACCTGTTCAATCACTTAACCATGATAAGTTAATATGGGTTGGTGTAAACACATGGTGGATGAGATGGAATATATTGTCATTCATTCTTTTTGTGCCTTTTTCCTTCAACTGTCTTATACTTTTCATTATTTAGCTTTTTTGGGTGCCTTTTAGTTCATTTGTCTTGTTTTCTGTAGTGAAAACTTTAAGTGGCAACACAGCCTGTTGCAAACTTAGTGCATAATGAATCCATTTATTGTGACTGATGGAATGGACTATAGGGCATCAATTCCATTCCACATGACCCTTTTACATGAGTAGGCTTCTAAGGTTAATGGAGTACTAACACTATTTTCTGCTCACAGTTACCAAGTCGGGAAAGATTGCGGAGTCTTATGTGCGAGGTTGGTTGTCCAAACCTTCTGACCATCCATATATAGTTGAATATGCTGCCAATTTCAGAGTACCACGCGATTTTGGACGTCCTGGAGCTATCATTATTACCAATTTCCTTGACAAAGAGATACACTTAGTGCAGATTGTTGTTCATAACTTTAATGAAGGCCCTATATTCTTTAGTGCTAATACGTGGATTCACTCTCGAAAAGATAATCCAGAGAGTAGAATTATCTTCCAAAATCAGGTAAGCGGCATACTTTTAAATGATTTTTACTTTCCATTTTCATTAGTAAAGCAGATATTGGTGCTTGATCAAGGATGCCCCTGCATGTTATAGCAGGCGTATCTACCATCTGAAACACCACCTGGCATCAAGGATCTTCGACGTGAAGACTTGTTGATCATTCGTGGAAATGGGAAAGGCGAGAGGAAGCTACATGAACGAATCTATGATTATGATGTTTATAATGATTTAGGCAATCCCGACAAAAGTGAGGATCTTGCTAGGCCACTGATAGGTGGCAAAGAGAGACCTTATCCTAGGCGTTGTCGGACTGGTAGAAGTCCAACTAAAACAGGTACTGAGCATTATGTTGAGGAGTAAAATTTTCATGCCCCAATTCTGTGACATACCTTTTTGTCTTGATCTTTGGATGCTGACAGATCCACTAGCAGAGAGTCGAATAGAGAAACCTCATCCAGTTTATGTCCCTAGAGATGAAACTTTTGAAGAAATTAAGCAAAATACCTTTTCTGCTGGAAGGTTGAAAGCTCTGTTACATAACTTGGTACCACTAATTGCTGCTACACTGTCAAGCTCAGACATTCCCTTCACAAACTTCTCCGACATAGATAAACTGTATAACGATGGCTTTGAATTGAACGACGATGAACATTCACAGAAGAATAAATTTCTTTCTGATACTTTGGATAAAGTATTTTCTGTCAGCAAAAGGTTGCTCAAATATGAGATTCCTGCTATAATCAAACGTAAGCACAAATATTACATTACTTTTTCATCAGTATATGTTTTTAGCTGTATCATTTAGCATTATTGAGACTGAGAAATCCTGTTTTATTCACAAGATTGATGATATATGCCATCAGAAACCTGCTATCTCTAATTTCTTTCCGACTGTAGTTTCTGGAGTGATATTTCATGAACTCTGCATCTTTCTGATTTTTGTGACGCAGGGGATAGATTTGCTTGGTTGCGAGATAATGAGTTTGCGCGACAAGTTTTAGCAGGGGTTAACCCTGTGAATATTGAACTTTTGAGGGTAATTTTTGTTCTTATTTTTTTTACTAAATAAATTATAAGCTTTCTGTAGATATTCAGTAAGTAAGCTTGCGGGTATTCAACAGGAATTTCCAATTGTTAGCAAACTAGATCCAGCTGTTTATGGCCCCCCTGATTCAGCTATTACCAGGGATCTTATAGAACAAGAGCTTAATGGACTGACTGTTGAAGAGGTAATAATTTTCCAGTGTACTTTATTACTGCTTTTCTCGTAGTAGTTTCTCAAACACAGTGATCAGTGTTTCCGTGTAGGATACTATAAGTGGCAGATAGATTCTCGTGTTAGTTCTTTGTTGATTTATAATCATCAGTGGTCTATATATTTAACGAGTTTATGGCTATCAGTGAATTAAAAGTATATCAGTGAGTTTAGGAATTTGGTAGACAGAAGTATCTGATTCTTCTTCAGAGGAATTTTTCCATTTGAATGATAATAAGCTCATTAACATACCAAGTTTCAATTGGAGAAAAGTTCGTACAAAAAGTGCTCATAGAAATAGATATTTTTCTTTGTTAAATTTGTGGCATACATGCACTTTCTTGGCATCATCGCCTCGTTGTCCCAATTATTTGCAAATCTTGATCCTTTTCCAAAGTTTTATTTGGGAAATCTATTTTGTGGTGGCTCTTTTTATGTTTAAACCAGCTCTAATTTCATCTCAATATTTTCTGTTCAGGCAATCGAAGACAAGAGATTGTTTATACTTGATTATCATGACATGCTTTTGCCATTTATTGGGAAGATGAACTCCTTGCCAGGGAGAAAAGCTTATGCATCAAGAACACTTCTCTTCCACACATCCAGAGGTGTTCTAAAGCCGATTATCGTTGAACTTTCACTGCCTCCAACACCTTCTTCACCTAGGAACAAGCGTATATTCACCCATGGACATGATTCAACCAGTCACTGGATCTGGAATCTAGCCAAAGCACATGTTTGTTCAAATGATGCTGGCATTCATCAGTTAGTGAACCACTGGTAAGCTTAGAGCCCTTCTCATTTTTCTTTTTTTCTTTTTCTTTCTTTTATTGTAAACATATTTACGTAGCTTTCTTTCAATCTTAGTTCTCATAATGCTTTCATAATATCTGGTTATAATCTTCTCCTTTGGGCACTCTGACATTGACCATGTTGAAATAGATTTGAAACTGAAACTGGACGATGGCAAAGACATAGCTGAAATTTTTTCTCTAGCTTTGACACTATCAGTCGGGGATCTCACTGTGCATGTAAAATTGAATTCTCAGGTTAAGGACTCATGCTTGTATGGAGCCGTATATCATTGCAACCCATAGGCATCTTAGCTCTATGCACCCAATTTACAAGCTACTTCACCCACATATGCGCTACACACTGGAAATCAATGCGCTTGCGAGGCAGAGTTTGATAAACGGGGGTGGAGTTATTGAAGCATGTTTTAGCCCCGGAAGATATTCAATGGAAATAAGCTCTGCAGCTTACAAGAGCATGTGGCGGTTTGATATGGAAGCTCTGCCTTCAGATTTAATAAGAAGGTAAATTTCCTAAAGCAAGACATCTCTTAAAACCTTGAACTACTGTTTCATTTGATTATTGCAACTTCTCAACTAATAAACACAACGCTGACTGCTTTTAAGGGGAATGGCCGTGGAGGATCCATCAATGCCTTTGGGGGTGAAACTTGTGATTGAAGACTACCCTTATGCAGCAGATGGCCTTCTCATATGGTCCGCCATAAAAGAATATGTGGAGTCGTATGTTGAGCACTACTATTCCGAGCCTAATTCTGTCACTTCCGATGTTGAGCTCCAAGGGTGGTGGACTGAGATCAAGAGCAAGGGACACCCTGACAAGAAAGATGAGCCTTGGTGGCCAAAGCTTGTTACTAAAGAAGACTTGTCTGGCATACTCACCATAATGATTTGGATTGCCTCAGGCCAACATGCAGCAATAAACTTTGGGCAGTACCCTTTTGGAGGTTATGTGCCTAACCGTCCTACCCTTATGCGAAAGCTCATCCCACGTGAATATGATCCCAGCTATGAGAACTTTATTCTTCACCCTGAGTTCACTTTTCTGGCATCTTTGCCTACTCAACTCCAAGCTACTAAAGTGATGGCTGTTCAAGATACCTTGTCGACTCATTCAGCAGATGAGGAATACTTGCATCAGGTGCACGAACTTCAAAGATTCTCTGTAAATGATCATGAAGTTTTGAGGATGTCTGAAAGATTCTGTGCCAAATTAGAGGAGATAGAACACACCATCAACCAAAGAAACAAGGATAATCGTCTTAAAAACCGAAGTGGTGCTGGCATTCCTCCATATGAACTGCTGCTACCTACTTCTGGTCCGGGTGTTACCTGTCGTGGTATTCCCAACAGCATCTCTATCTGACAGGTCGATGAGCTCACAGCTCATTCACTGTATAATTCATATCTTCCATGCTTATGACTTGCCAGGGATCATCTGGAACTTGGTGGCATGCAATTTGTATTTAATATTCATTCTTTTAACACTTGTAGAAATATTTTGCAGGTCTTGGAGACTAATATAGTGAGGGCTTTAAACTCTTGAGAAGCACCATGTAATTAGAAAATAATACTTATTGAGTTTTTTCTTTCCAAGAAGATACATGGGGCTAAGTTTCTCATTTAATATTTTGTTGTTTTGTGTTTTCTGCAAAACATTTACAATTCAGATGGAGAAAAGAACGAGTGGGTAAAAATAAAACACTTATCTGGCAGTGCCTATGCATGTAGAATCTCAAACCTCAAGGGGTAAAATATCTTAAAAAGTTTTGGGAGGTTATGCCATGAATTGACCACACGATTCAATATGGCTTATGTAATATATTCAAGAACTAAAGAAATTAAACTGGAGTTTTATTGCTGAATTGGAAAATTTACAAGCAATAATACAACTCAAAGATTACAACCAGTAACTAAGAACTAGAATGAACTCCATCGATATCGTTAAGCATACCTTAAATAAGAAAGACTTGAATGAGGATGAGAAGAGAGAAGGAAAGAGAACGAGAGAAAAAGAGAAAGACAAGGGAGAGAGAGGCAGAAAGAGAAGGGAGAGAATTAGGATAGCAAAGATTGAGAGAAAGGGGGAATTTTTCATTCTTCGTCTGTTCTTACTATTTATTATAGGCTGGTCACCAGCTGCTGGTGTTACACTGATTTCTCAACTAATTTCACTAACTATCTAATCTTGATTTCTTAAGTACTATACAGTTTAGAGCAAGCAAAAAGTCTTGTGGTCCAATTTCTTTGTTATTTTAGCTTGTAGCTAGACATAAAAGGGGGGTGAATCGTCTTGCTCAATTTTTGCTTGTTAAAGAACTTGGTTCTTTAACCTAAGTTTTTCAAACAAAACTTTATTGCTCAGAGGAGTAAAAACTATGGCCTTCTTGCTGAGAGGAGTAAAAATTATGGCCTAAGATGATTTGCTCATAGGTGTTTAGTAACCAAAGGGACTAAGACGTCATATATTTGCACTTAATAGAGGTCTGAATCTTAATCATTCAGATATCAGACATTAAGTGCATTTGTATTCAAAGTCTGAATCTTAATCATTAAGAGCATGTTTGGAAAGTCACCTTGGAAATGGATTTGGGTGTAATTGGGTGTAATTATACAGTTTGGCATGTTTGTTTGGCCAAGTAATTACTTGGTCAACATGAAATTGGGTGTAAAAACTATGGCCTAAGATGATTTGCTCAGAGGTGTTTAGTAACCAAAGGGAGACGTCATATGTTTGCACTTAATAGAGGTCCGAATCTTAATCATTCAGATATGAGACATTAAGTGCATTTGTTTTTAAAATCTGAATCTTAATCATCAAGAGCATGTTTGGAAAGTCACCTTGGAAATGGATTTGGGTGTAATTGAGTGTAATTACACAGTTTGACATGTTTTTTTGGCCAAGTAATTACTTGGTCAGCATGAAATTGGGTGTAATTGGATGATAGTAATTACACTCTCCAATTCTCAAGGGGGAAGTGAGAATTGATGATAATTGCACTATTTAATTACAAGGTTGCCTTTTAGTTTCTTCCCTTTTTGTTTTTATTTTAATTTAGTTTTTATAACTTTTTATTTCTATTATTTAATTTTTAAATTTTAATTTTACTTTTTAATTTCCTTTGAAATAAATATATTTTTCTTTGTACATTATTTACCTTTTATTTCTCTACCTCTACTTCTTGTGATTCCTGAATATAATGGGTGATGCAATTAAAGTAAAATTTTGTTGTTGAATGTGGTTATAAACTTATTATGTTTCCTAATCTAAAGTCGTAGTAGAACATACGATTATTATGTTAAAATTTGACATATGTTAAACTATTTTTTTTTTGAATTTTCAAATTGTGTTATATCATGATTTCAATTCACTTGTTTTAGTAGTATTGGCTCACATTGCATGTTGTTCATTTTTTAGTTAGAATTGATATATTAGTTTTGTCAAACATTTGAATAATGTTATGACATTATATTTATAAATATTAATTTATTTTATCAAACACGAATTCCATAATGTTATATTTTTAGTTTTTGTAAGTATCTAAACTAACTCCTTTATATTATTTTATAATCTTAGTTATAAATATATGATTACTAATTAATGTATTTCACGAAAAAAGTTGTCACGACCCGGAATTCCCGCCTTCGGGACCGTGATGGCGCCTAACATTTCACTTGCTAAGCAAGCCAACGTTAGAGGATTCTTTAAGCCAACTTTACTCAATTTCAATAACAGAATCAATTAAGCTAAACAGAAGCTAAAACTGAATTGCGGAATAACATAAAACCCATAATATCTGAGACATTTCGGATCTGGAGTCACAACTCACGAGTTTCTAAGATTTACTACAAACAGAGTCTGAAAGAAAACATAATTGTTCTGAATGAAAAGAGACAGTAAATTAAGGAAACTAGGAAGGGACTCCAAGGTCTAAGGACGCCACCAGACCTTGAGTCTCCGACAAGCAAGTCCAACTGCTAACCTCACGATCAGCTAGGGCCGGTACCAAAATCCGCACAAGAAGTGCAGAGTGTAGTATGAGAACAACCGACCCCATGTACTCGTAAGTGTCGAGCCTAATCTTGACGAAGTAGTGAGAGGCTATGACAAGACACCCACATGATAAACTTGCGCAGATAACAGTGTATGTACAAGAAAACAACAAGTAACAGCTAAACATGTACTATTGGGAGGGGGACATGCTAAAAGGGGTACAAAATATAAGAGATACAACGGAAATGATAACCATAACAGTCAATATGCCTTTAACTAGTGAAAACAACTAAACACAATGAAGAAAATTGCACGGCATCACCATTCGTGCTTTTACTCTCAACCTCACAATATAAACCAATAGATATGGCACGGCATCACCCTTCGTGCATTAACTCTCATAACATGGCACGACATCACCCTTCATGCATTAATACTCACAATATGGCACGACATCACCCTTCGTTCTTTTACTCTGAACCTCACAATGAAACAATGGTACTGCACGGCATCACTCTTCGTGCTTTAACACTCTCTCTTACCACATATCAATGAACAAGTAAGAGTAGGAAGATAGAATAAAAAAGAACAAGCCTTACTTCAACAATGGTTCCACAATACCATTCTCAACTTTAAAATCAATACTCAATTATCACAAAAGCCCGTAAACACGATAAAAACGATCAATTCAGTAAGTAACTAGCCTAAGCATGGATAACAGGATCAAAGTAGGCAATAAACTACAAGGAACAAGCCCCACCCGCATGCTTTAACCCGACAACAACACATAAGTACTCAACCTCACATATACGTTGTACCCAACATCTAAACATGTAGAAAATAGGCAAACAAGTCCTAATACCTCAAGTCATGGTTAACCACGACACTTACCTCGCTCCAAAAGGTCCACTCAAAGCTCAATCACAACTTTGCCTTTCAAACAAGACTCAGAACCAAAAGAATCTAGTAAATTACCAACCACACGATTCAAATTAAGCCTTAGGAACTACCCACGATTGCAAATGATTATTAGGTCATTATTGAAAAAGTCAACAAAAGTCAACTCTGGGGCCCGCTTGGCCAAAATTCAAAATTCGGACAAAAATCCGATTACCCATTCACCCCGAGCGCGGTTATGTAATTTTTTTGGGAATCCGACCTCAATTTGAGGTCTAAATCCCCATTTAACAAAAATTCCTAATTCTACCCAAAAAAAGCCCTAATTTCCGCCATGAAAACACAAGATTTTTTGTTGAAATCTTAGGAAATGTAGTGAAAGATTGAAAGAAACTACTTTAGAATCACTTACCAATGATTTGGGAAAGAAAGGTTCTTTGAATAATCGCCTCTATGGTTTTCTTCTTTTGAAAATTTGAAGAATTAGCTAAAATCCCGTCTAAGTCCCATTTGATCAGTTGAAGATGTCGCATTTGCGACCTGGGGTTCACAAATGCGAACCCCGCAAATGCGAAGACCTTCATATCTTTGCTATCATCGCATTTGCGATGAATAGTTCGCAAAATGCGAACTCTGACATTCCGCAAATGCGACCACCTGATCGCAATTACGATCATGTGCCCGCTTGACCCACTTTGGGAATGCGAAGTATTTTTCGCAAATGGGAACATAAGGTGGCCCATCTACTCTTCGCAAATGCGATGAATTTCTTGAATATGCGAACCCATCAGAGGTCGCAAATGCGATGCCTGATCTCGCAAAGCGGCCTGCACCAGAACTGAAAAAACACCAATTGGGTTTTTCTAAGTCCAAACCACTCCGCAGCCTATCCGAAACTCAGCCGAGCCCTCACGGCTGTAAACCAACTATGCACACAAGTCTAAAAACATCATACGAACTTGCTCGCGCGACCAAATCGCAAAATAACACCTAGAGCTACAAATTGAACACCAAATGAAATGAAATTTTCAAGAAAACTTTGAAACTTCTATTTTCACAACCGGGCGTCCAAATCACGTCAAACCAACTCTATTGCTCACCAAATTTGGTAGACAAGTCATAAATATAGTATTGGACCTATATCGGGTTCCAGAACCAAAATACGGACCCGAACAGACATAGAAAAGTACTTGGGCTGGTGAAAAGGTGGGGATATCTACTCCGCATGTCCGACTCGGAATCCCAAGTAGCTGCCTCGACGGGATACCCTCTCCACCGCACTCGAACGGGATAACTCTTCGACCTCAACTGACGAACCTGCTGGGCTAGAATAGCCATCGGCTCCACCTCGTAAGTCAAATCCTTCTCCAACTGGACATAACTGAAATCTAACACATGGGACAATTCGTTGTGATACTTCCGGAGCATGGACACATGGAACACCAGATGAACTGCTGATAAACTCGGTGGTAACGCAAGGTGTAAGCCACCTCTCCCACTCTCTCAAGAATCTCAAAAGGCCCGATATACCTAGGGCTCAACTTGCCCTTCTTTCCGAACCTCATCACACCCTTCATGGGTGATACCCAGAGCAACACCCTCTCTCCGACCATTAATGCAACATCACCAACTCTGAGGTCGGCATAACTCTTCTTCCTGGACTGAGATGTGCGAAGTTGATCCTGAATAATCTTGACCTTATCCAAGGCATCCTGTACTAAGTCTGTACCCACCAATCGAGCCTTCCCTGGCTCGAACCATCCAATTGGTGATCAGCACTGCCTATCGTATAATAACTCATAGGGAGCCATCTGAATGATCGACTGGTAGCAGTTGTTGTAAGCAAACTCCGCAGGTGGAAAGAACTGATCCCAGGATCTCCGAAGTCTATAACACATGCGTGGAGAATATCCTCCAATATCTTAATAGTGCGCTTGGACTGTCCGTCCGTCTGAGGATGAAATGTTGTTCTCAACTCAACTCGCATGCCTAACTCACGTTGTACTGCTCTCCAAAAGTGCGAGGTGAGCTGCGTACCTCGATAAAAAATGATAGACACAGGCACACCGTGAAGACGGACAATTTTGCGAATATAAATCTCTACTAATCGCTCTGAAGAATATGTTGCTGCCACAGGAATGAAGTGCGCTGACTTGGTCAACCTGTCCACAATGACCCAAACTGCATCGAACTTCCTCCGAGTCCGTGGGAGTCCAACAACGAAATCCATAGTGATACGCTTCCACTTCCACTCAGGAATCTCTATCTTTTGAAGCAAACCACTGGGTCTCTGATGCTCACACTTTACCTGCTGGCAATTTAGACACCGAGCTACATATGCAACTATGTCCTTCTTCATTCTCCTCCACCAATAATGTTGCCGCAAGTCCTAATACATCTTGGCGGCGTCCGAATGAATAGAATACCGAGAACTGTGGGCCTCCTAAGGAATCAAATCACGAAGTCCATCCACATTAGGCACACAAACGTGACCTTGCATCCTCAAAACTCCATCATCTCCAATAGTAACCTGCTTAGCACCACCGTGCCGCACTGCGTCCCTAAGGACAAGCAAATGAGGGTCGTCATACTGCCGCTCCCTGATGCGCTCAAACAAGGAAGATTGAGCGACTATACAAGCTAATACACGACTAGGCTCCGAATATCTAGCCTCACAAACCGATTGGCCAAAGTCGAACATCTGATGCAAGCAATCTCTCACCGACTGGATTGTACGCATGGCTGCCCATACTTGCTGCCTTTTTACTCAAGGCGTCGGCCACCACATTGGCCTTCCCGGGATGATACAAGATGGTGATATCATAGTCTTTCAATAGCTCCCACCACCTCCTCTGTCTCAAATTGATATCCTTTTGCTTGAACAAATATTGTAGGCTCCGATGATCCGTGAAAACCTCACACGACACGCCATAAAAATAGTGCCTCCACATCTTCAGCGCATGAACAATGGCTGCCAACTCTAAGTCGTGGACATGGTAATTCTTCTCATGAACCTTCAACTACAACAACGTATTTGCAATCACCCTGCCATCTTGCATCAATACTGCACCGAGCCCAACACGGGATGCATCACAATATACCATATAAGATCCTGAACCTCTGGGAAACACCAACACCGACGCCGTAGTCAAAGTAGTATTAATCTTCTGAAAGCTCGCCTCACACTCGTCAGACCATTTGAACGGGGCACCCTTATGGGTTAACCTGGTCAATGGGGCTGTTTTAGATGAGAACCCCTTAACAAACCGACAGTAATAGCCCGCCAAACCAAAGAAACTCCGGATCTCCGTGGCTGAAGTTGGTCTAGGACAGTTCTGAACTGCATCAATCTTCTTAGGGTCTACCTGAATGCTCCCTGCTGATACAACGTGCCCTAAGAAAGCGACTAAATCCAACCAAAACCCGTACTTTGAAAACTTAGCATATAACTAGCTTTTCTCTCAGAGTCTGAAGTACAATCCAAAGATGTTGCTCGTGCTCCTCTCGACTGCGGGAGTAGATCAAGATATCATCAATAAACACAATCATAAAGGAGTCAAAATAAGGCTTGAACACTCGGTTCATCAGATCCTTTAATGATGTTGGGGCATTTGTCAACCCAAAGGACATCAGTAGAAACTCATAATGCCTGTACCGAGTCCGAAAAGCCGTCTTAGGGACATTGGATGCCCCAATCCTCAACTGATGGTAGTCAGACCTCAAATCAATCTTCGGAAACACCTTGGCACCCTGAAGCTGATCAAATAAGTCATCTATCCTCGGTAATGGATACTTGTTCTTGATTGTGACTTTGTTCAACTGCCGATAATCTATGCACATCCTCATCGATCCATCCTTTTTCTTCACGAACAACACAGGCGCACCCAAGGGTGATACACTAGGTCTAATGAAGACCTTATCAAGCAAATCCTGCAACTGCTCCTTTAGTTCTTTCAACTTTGGCAGTGCCATACTGTATGACGGAATAGAGATGGGTTGAGTGCCTGATGCCAAATCAATACAGAAATCAATGTCCCTGTCGGGTGGTGTCCCCGGAAGGTCTGCAGGAAACACCTCTGGAAACTCACCGACAACTGGTACTGAATCCATGGAAGGAACCTCCGCACTAGAATCACGGACATAAGACAAATAAGCTAGACACCCTTTCTCGATCATACGCCGAGCCTTCATATAAGAGATAACCTTGCTGGTAGAGTGTCCAGGAGTCCCTCTCCACTCTAATCGAGGCAACCCCAGCAAGACTAAGGTCATTGTATTTGCGTGATAATCTAATATAGCGTGATAAGGTGACATCCAATCCATACCCAAGATAACATCAAAATCAACCATATCGAGAAGTAGAAGATCTACACTAGTCTCAAGACTCCCGATGGTAACCACACACGAACGATAAACGCGGTCTATAACAATAGCAACTTCCACAGGTGTGGACACATACATAGGAGCACTCAAAGAATCACGAGGCACAACCAAATATGAAGCAAAATTGGAGTAAGTAAAAACCAGATCAAATAGAACTGAAGCATATCAACTATAAACTGAAATAGTAACTGTGATAACAGCGTCAGATGACTCAGCCTCAGGCCTGGCTGGAAAGACATAGCATCGGGTTGGGCCCCACCACTCCGAACTACATCTCTAGGACGACCTTTATCTGGCTGGCCTCCACCTCAAGTGGCCTAACCTCTACCTCTAACAACCTGACCACCACCTCTGGCTGTCTGACGCCTACCTCTAGCCGACTAAGCGGGCGGTGAAGCACCAGGTGCCGGGACCATGGCACGAGAACCCTGATGCTGTGAACTGTTCGATTCACGAGGTCAAAATCTAGCAATGTGCCTCGGATCACCACAAGTATAACAGGACCTCGGCTGCTGCGACTGGTGACCCTGAAACTGACCTTGTCGACTTGAGTAACCACCTTGAAAAATCTAGAGCACAGGTGCACTAATAGGAGTTGGTGGTGCACTGTAGGCTAGCTGGTCGGAATATGGCATATGAGGGCCACATCCACCTGAAGCACCGTGGGATGCCTATAGTTCTAAATGAAATGGCGTGGGAGGATGACCTCTACCAAAGGTACCCCTACCTCCAGACGAGGTATCACTAAACCCACCGGAATGACGAGGCCTCTTGTCAGGCCCCTAACCTCCCTGTGCAAGAACCATCTCGACTCGCCTGACGACCTTGGAAGTCACCTGAAAAGTAATCTCACTCCTGGTCTCCTTAGCCATCTACAACTTGATAGGCTGAGCAAGTCCCTCAATAAACCTCCTCACCCCACCTCTCTCTCTCTCTCTCTCTCTCTCTCTCTCTCTCGGTAGGAAGAAGAAGAATAACATCACAGGCCAAATCCACAAAACAGGTCTCATACTGAGTAATAGTCATACTATCCTGCTGGAGACGCTCGAACTGCCGACAATACTCCTCTCTCAACGTGACAAGAAGGAACTTCTCAAGAAATATCTGAGATAACTTGTCCAAAGTAAGAGCAGGTGACCCAGCTAGTCTGGTCAATACAAAATCCTTCCACCATCTCTTGGCAGAACTCGTCAACTGAAACACAGCAACATCGACCGCATTGGTCTCAGCTATCCCCATGTTCAGTAGAACCTCATGGCAACGGTCAAGATAATCCTGTGGATCCTCAGAAGGTGCACCACTAAAGTAGGATGGAAAGAGCTTGGTGAACTTTTCAAATCTCAATAAGCCCTCAGAAGACATAGCTGGTCCATCACCGCCCTGTGCCGCAACAACCGACACTCCGACTGGCTGAGCTGCTGAGTCTAATACTGGGGAGCCATCTGCTCCGTAGTGTGAGTAGTAGGAGTCTGTTCTCCTCCTCCATCCTAAGAGACGGCTGATGCTATGGGAAATGTGACAGTCTAGGCCATACTCCCCATAAGTCCCACCAAACGGACTAAAGTGTCCTAAAGCACTGGGGTGGAGATGAACCCCTCCAGAACCTGAGCTGGTCCGACAGGAACAATCTGGGCTGGAACCTCCTCGTCGAACTCTACCTGGGGTTCCACTGTTGGTGCTGCTGCTTGAGCTCAAGGTTGAGCTCTGCCCCTGCTTCAACCTCTAACACGGCCTCAACCTCGACCTCTGCCCCTCGTACAAGCAGCCACTGGAGGCTCTTGTTGCTGCTCAATAAAATCCATAATATCTGATACATTTTGGATCTGGAGTCACAACTCACGAGCTTCTAAGATTTACTACAAACAGAGTTTGAAAGAAAATACAATTGTTCTGAATGAAAGGAAACAGTAAAATAAGGGGACTCCAAGGTCTACGGACGCCAGCAGATCTACCTTGAGTCTCCGACAAGCAAGTCCAGCTGCTAACCTCACGATCAGCTACGGCTGGTACCAAAATATGCACAAGAAGTGCAGAGTGTAGTATGAATACAACCGACCCCATGTACTCATAAGTGTCGAGCCTAATCTCGAAGAAGTAGTGACAAGGATATGACAAGACACCCACGTAATAAACCTGAGCAGATAATATTATATGTACAAGAAAACAACAAGTAATAGCTGAACATGTACTATTGGGAAGGGGGACATGCTAAGGGGGTACAAGATATAAGAGATACAACAGAAATGATAACCAGAACAATCAATATGCCTTTAACTAGTGAAAACAACTAAACACAATGAAGAAAATTACACGACATCACCCGTCGTGCTTTTACTCTCAACCTCATAATATAAATCAATAGATACGGCAAGGCATCACCCTTCCTTTTACTACCCATTTTCCCAACCCTTAGCGGTTATTGTGGACACGTAATTTTTGACCCTCCCCGAGCCTGTAATGTCGCCTGCCCGGCGCCGGGTATGGATCTGGTACCGGCTCGCGTGATATTTGTCCGGGACATCAAATACGACCTAAGAAACCATAGTCAGCGCGTCGAAATGTCCAAACTATATTTTTTTGGTATTTTAGGGAAATTAAACTGGAATTCCGCAAGTTTAGCTCGTAATGTCGCCTTCCCGGCGCCGGATATATGGATCCGGATCCGGATCGCGTGATATTTGTCCGGGATATCAAATACAACCCAAGGAACCATAGTCAGCGCGCCGAAATGACCAAACTATATTTTTTGGCATTTTAGGGCAATTAAACTGGAATTCCGCAAGTTTAGCCTATAATGTTGCCTGCCCGACGCCGGGTATGGATCCTGTACCGGATCGCGTGATATTTTTCCCGGACATCAAATACGACTTAAGAAACCATAGTCAGCGCGTCGAAATGTCCAAACTATATTTTTTGGCATTTTAGGGCAATTAAACTGGAATTCCACAAGTTTAGCCTCTAATGTCGCCTGCCCGGCGCCGGGTATAGATCCAGTACCAGATCGCGTGATATTTGTCCGGGGTATCAAATACGACCCAAGGAACCATAGTTAGTGCGCCGAAATAACCAAAATAGTTTTTTTTTTGCATTTAGGGCAATGAAACTGGAATTCCACAAGTTTAGCCTATAACGTCGCCTGCCCGGCGCCGGATATGGATCCACTACCGGATCGCGTGATATTTGTCCGGGACATCACATATGACCTAAGAAACCATAGTCAGCGCGCCAAAATGACCAAACTATATTTTTTGGCATTTTAAGGCAATTAAACCAGAATTTCGCAAGCTTAGCATGTAAGTTCGCCTGCCCGGCGCCGGGTATGGATCTGGTACCGGGTCACGTGATATTTCTCCGGGACATCAAATATGACCCAAGGAACCATAGTCAGCGCACCGAAATGACCAAACTATATTTTTTGGCATTATAGGGCCATTAAACTGGAATTCCGCAAGTTTAGCATGTAATATTGCCTGCCCGGCGCCGGTTATGGATCCTGTACCGGATCGCGTGATATTTTTCCGGGACATCAAATACGACCCAAGGAACCATATTCAGCGCACCGAAATAACCAAACTATATCCTTTGGCATTATAGGGCAATGAAACTGGAATTCCACAAGTTTAGCCTGTAATGTCGCCTTCCCGGCGCCGGATATGGATCCAGTACCGGATCGCGTGATATTTGTCCGGGACGTCAAATACGAACTAAGAAACCATAGTCAGCGCGCCGAAATGACCAAACTATAGTTTTTGGCATTATAGGGCAATTAAACTGGAATTCCACAAGGTTAGCATGTAATGTCGCCTGCCCGGCGTCGGGTATAGATCCGGTATCAGATCACGTGATATTTATCCGGGACATCAAATACGACCCAAGGAACCATAGTCAGCACACCAAAATGACCAAACTATATCCTTTGGCATTTTAGGGCAATTAAACTAGAATTCCGCAAGTTTAGCCTCTAATGTCGGTTGCCCGTCGCCGGATATGGATGCGGTGCCGGATCGCGTGATATTTGTCCGGGACATCAAATACGACCCAAGGAAAGTCAGTGCGCTGAAATGACCAAACTATAGTTTTTGGCATTTTAGGGCTATTAAACTGGAATTCTGCAAGTTTAGCGTGTAATGTCGCCTGCCCGGCGCCGGGTATGGATTCGATACCGGATTGCGTTGCATTTGTCCGGGTCATCAAACACGACCCAAGGAACGATTGTTAGCGCGTCGAAATGACAAAACTATATTTTTTGGCATTTTAGGGCAATTAAACTGGAATTCCACAAGTTTAGCCTGTAATGTCGCGTGCCATGCGCCGGGTATGGATCCGGTAACGGATCACGTGATATTTATCCGGGACATCAAATACGACCCAAGGAACCATAGTCAGCGCGCCGAAATGACCAAACTATATTTTTTGGCATTGTAGGGCAATAAAACTGGAATTTCGCAACTTTAGCCTCTAATGTCGCATGCCCGGTGCCGGGTATGGATCCGGTACCGGATCACGTGATATTTATCTGGGACATCAAATACGACCCAAGGAACCATTGTCAGTGCACCAAAATGACCAAACTATATTTTTTGGCATTTTAGGGCAATTAAACTGGAATTCTGCAAGTTTAGCCTGGAATGTCGCTTGCCCGGCGCCGGGTATTGATGCGGTGCCGGATCGCGTTATAATTGTCCGGGACATCAAATACGACCCAAGGAACCATAGACAGCGCGTCAAAATGACCAAACTATATTTTTTGGCATTTTAGGGCTATTAAACTGGAATTCCGCAAGTTTAGCGTGTAATGTCGCCTGCCCGGCGCCGGGTATGGTTCCGGTACCGGATTGCGTGGTATTTGTCCGGGACATCAAATACGACCCAAAAAAACATAGTCAGCGCGCCAAATGACCAAACTATATTTTTTGGCATTTTAGGGCTATTAAACTGGAATTTCGAGAGTTTGCGTGTAATGTCGCCTGCCCGGCGTCGGGTATGGATTCGGTACCGGATTGCGTGGTATTTATCCGGGACATTAAATATGACCCACGGAACCATAGTCAGTGTGCCGAAATGACCAAACTATAGTTTTTGGCATTTTAGGGCTATTAAATTGGAATTTCGCAAGTTTAGCGTGTAATGTCGCCTGCCCGGGGCCGGGTATGGATCTGGTACCGGATTGCGTGGTATTTTTCCGGGTCATCAAATACGACCCAAGGAACCATAGTCAGTGCGCCGAAATGACTAAACTATATTTTTGGCATTTTAAGGCAATTAAAGTGGAATTCCGCAAGTTTAGCCTATAATGTCGCCTGTCAGGTGTCAGGTATGGATCTGGTACTGGATCGCATGATATTTGTCTGGAACATCAAATACGACCTAAGGAACCATAGACAGCGCGCCAAAATGACCAAACTATATCCTTTGGCATTTTAGGGCAATGAAACTGGATTTCCGCAAGTTTAGCATGTAATGTCGCCTGCCAGGCGTCGGGTATGGTTCCGGTACCAGATCACGTGATATTTATCGGGGACATCAAATACGACTAGAGGAACCATAGTCAGTGCGCCGAAATGACCAAACTATATTTTTTGGCATTGTAGGGCAATAAAACTGGAATTTCGCACTCTCAACCTCACAATACAAATCAATAGATACGACACGACATCACCCTTCGTGCATTAACTCTCATAACATGGCACGACATCACCCTTCGTGCATTAACACTCACAATATGTCAGGACATCATCGTTCCTGCGTTTACTCTGAAGCACACAATGAAACAATGGTACCGCACGTCATCACCCTTCATGCTTTAACACTCTCCCTTACCACATTTAATTGAACAAGTAAGAGCAGGGAGATAGAATCAACGAGAACAAGCCTTACTTCAACAATGGTTCCACAAATACCATCCTCAACTTTAGAATCAATACTCAATTATCACAAAAGCCCATAAACACGATAAGAACGATCAATTCAATAAGTATTCTAAGCATGGATAACAGGATCAAAGTAGGCAATAAACTACAAGGAACAAGTCCCACCCGCATGCTTTAACCCGACGACAACGCATAAGTACTCATCACCTCACATATACGTTGTACCCAACATCTAAACATGTAGCAAATAGAAAAACAAGTCCTAATCCCTCAAGTTAACCACGACACTTACGTCGCTCCAAAAGGTCCACTCAAAGCTTAATCACAGCTTTTCCTTTCAAACAAGCCTCCAAACCAATAGAATCTAGCAAATTACCAACCAAACGATTCAAATTTTAGGAACTACAGACGATTACAAAGGATTCAATTTGGGTCATTATTTAAAAAGTCAACAAAAGTCAACTCCCGGGTCAGTTTGGTCCAAACCTGAAATTCGGACCAAGACCCGATTATCCATTCACCCCGAGCCCGATAATGTAATTGTTTTTGGAATCCGACCTCAATTCGAGGTCTAAATCTTCATTTTACAAAAAATCCCTAATTCTACCCAAGACCCCCAATTTCCACCTTGAAAACACAAGACTTTTGGTTGAAATCTTCTGAAATGTAGTGGAAGTTTGAAAGAAACTAGTTTAGAATCACTTACCAATGATTTGGGGAAGAAATGTTCTTTGAAACATCGCCTCTAGGGTTTTCTTGTTTTCAAAATTTGAAGAATGAGAAAAATTTCGTCTAAGTCCCATTTGATCAGTTGCAAATGTCGTATTTGCGACCAATCAATCGCAAATGCGAAGACCTTCACATCTCTGCTTTCATCCCATTTGCGATGAATAGTTTGCAAATGCGAACTCTGACCTTCTGCAAATGCGATAACCTGATCGCAATTGCAATCATATACCCCCTCGACCCACTTCGCAAATGCGAACATAAGGTGGCCCAGCTACTCTTCGCAAATGTGATGAGTTGCTAAAAATTACGAACCCATATGAGGTCGCAAATGCGATGCCTGATCTCACAAATAAGATATCTGAGGCCTGCACCAGAACTGAAACACCAATTGAGTTTTTCTAAGTCCAAACCACTTTGTAGCCTATCTGGAACTCACCCGAGCCCTTGGGGCTCTAAACTAACTATGCACACAAGTCGAAAAACATCGTACAAACATGCTCGCGCAACCAAATCGTCAAAATAACACCTAGAGCTACGAATTGAACACCGAATCAAATGAAATTTTCTAGAAAACTTTTAAACTTCTATTTTCACAACCACACGCCCCAATCACGTCAAACCAACTCTATTTCTCACCAAATTTGACAGACAAGTCATGAGTATTGTATTGGACTTATACCGGGTTCCAGAACCAAAATACGGACCCGATATCCAAAAAGTCAAACATTGGTCAAACATTTCAAAGTTATTAAGCCTTTAACTTTTAAATTTCTTCAAAGTGCGATAACTCGGGCTAGGGACTTCCGAATTCGATTTCGGGCATACGCCCAAGTCCAAATCACGATACGGACCCACCGAGACCGTCAATACACGAATTCGGGTCAGTTTGTGCAAAACGTTGACGAAGTCAGCTCAAATGGATTTTAAGGCAAAAGTTTCATATTTTCTCAGTTTTTAACATCAAAGCTTTCTGAAAAAATGCCCAGACTGCGCACGCAAATCGGGGAAGGCTAAAATGAGGTATTAAAAATTTCATAGCGTAGAAGTAGGTTCTAAAATATAAGATGACCTATTGGGTCATCATATTCTCCACCTCTAAAACAACCGTTTATCCTCGAATAGACATAGAAAAGTACTTAGGCTGGTGAAAAGGTGGGGATATCTACTCCGCATGTTCGACTCGAACTCCCAAGTAGCTGTCTTGACGAGATACCTTCTCCACTGCACTCGGATGGGATAACTCTTCGAACTCAACTGACGAACCTGCTGGGCTAAAATAGCCACCGGCTTCTCCTCGTAAGTCAAATCCTTGTCCAACTGGACAGAGCTGAAATCCAACAAATGGGACGGATCACCGTGATACTTCTGGAGCATAGACACATGGAACACCGGATGAACTATTGATAAACCCGGTGGCATCACAAGAGTGAAAGCCACCTTTCCCACTCTCTCAATAATCTCAAAAGGCCTGATATACCTAGGGCTCAAGTTGCCCTTCTTTCCAAACCTCATCACACCCTTCATGGGTGATACCCGGAGCAACACCCTCTCTCCGACCATGAATGCAACATCAAAAACTCTACGGTCGGCATAACTCTTCTGCCTGAACTGAATTGTGCGAAGTTGATCGTAAATAATCTTGACCTTATCCAAGGCATACTGTACTAAGTCTTTACCCAAAAATGGAGACTCCCCTGACTCGAACCATCCAATTGGCGATCGGCATCGCCTACCGTATAATGCCTCATGAGGAGCCATCTGAATGCTCGAATGGTAGTTGTTATTGTAAGCAAACTCCGCAAGTGGCAAGAACTGGTCCCAAGATCCTCAGAAGTCTATAACACATGCGCGAAACATATCCTCTAATATCTGAATAGTGCACTCGGACTGTCCGTCCGTCTGAGGATGAAATGTGTTGCTCAACTCAACTCACATGCCCAACTCACGTTGTACTGCTCTCCAAAAGTGAGAGGAGAACTGCGTACCTCGACCAGAAATGATTGACGCAAATCGAGGAAGGCTAAAATGAGGTATTTAAGGCTTCATAGCGCAAAATTAGGTTCTAAAACATAAGATGACCTATCAGGTCATCACAATAATATACATCTTTAATACCAAATAAAATATCATTTATACTTATAAGAATTTATAGGCATATATTTATTATAGTAACTTTTATGTTTTGATAATTACGTCATTTAAAATTTAATCTAACTTTGTAATTACACTTGTGCAACCACACAGTAAACTTGTAATTACACTATGACAAACAAATAGGTCATCGTAATTACACAACTATGTAATTACTAGGCTGTGTATACGACCCTAGTAACTACACAAATTCCAATTACTTAGTGTCTTTCCAAACATACCCTAAGCTTGTTTTTTTTAACATCACAACCACTTAATGGGGTTGAATAGGTCTGTATACGGTAAAAACCGGGCTCGACCGATTTAGAAGATTTCTGTTGATGTCGGGAGCAGACCCGAGGTGCAACTCTGAGATGAATTCCTCGAAGGGTGATACCGAAGGATGGACGCAGCTCGAGACGAGGAAAGGATCGGAGCCCGCCACAGAAATGCGCGGGACTCTTGAGAACATGTGACTGAAGCTGACAAGCGCCTGCAAAATAGTACAAATCCGTACCGGACCACTGAATAGCTGTACCCGCTATTTGTTTTGTAATAAATGCTTATATACTATGTTGATATTTCCACTCCTATATAAAGGGGACCCTTATCATTTTTTGCACACATAATATTCAATACGAGGAACAAGAACATTCTCTATCGTCTCTTTACTGATTTATTACTTGCACTTATTGTATTTCATTGATTGTCTTTCATTAATTATCCATCATTGATCATAAATAGCCTCCCCCGAGGTCCATAAAGTTGTTATATATTCATCGATTGCACATCACTGACCCCGACCCTCAACCTCGAGGACCTACCTCGGTTAGCTCGGAACCCCCGACTTGAGGTAGCCTGGTTTGCCTATCTTCGCTTTCGCACCACTCTTATCTAGTTTCTTTTTCTCACACTTAGCCTCTATTTATTAATAACTAGCATTAATATAAATTGCATATTTTTAGAACCACATAATCAAATTTAATTGTAATTACCATTTTCAAGGTAAACAGTTTGGCGCCCACTGTGGGGATAAAAATAATAGTGACTGTTTAGGTGTTGGTTCACTAAAAACGCAAGTTATTCTTCACACTTTTTCTTGTCCAAGAATCTTTGATTTCAGGTCAAAATGCATGACTCAGTGAATGCACACGAAAGCCACAGCTCTGAGAATTATGGGGAGAATGGAGTGACTTCTTTAGATGTTAACGCACCATTGCAAAACCCTGACAACACACCAGAGCTAACCCCCGCGGGCGTGGACTCGTGCGACACCTAACATGACGATGTCAGCTCCCACATTGACAGGAGCACATGCCGAGAAGGCCAACATGAAGCACAGGGAACCCTCGCTCAAATGGAAAGAGGGGCCAGCCTCCACACAATCTTTGAAATGCTCCATGCACAACAAGTGGCGATTACTCAGCTGCAAAACCACCAAAACATTTTGAGCGCAATGGCACAAGGAACGGCCCCTCGAATCCAGAGGGTACCGTAGGGATCAGACAATAACGGGTCAACAGCCGACCCCGCTATTCTGAAAATGCTCGAGGGCCTCACGAAGAGGATAGAGTCAAGGTTCCCCTAGAGAGAACCGAGGCCATGTAAGGAAATATATGACCTTACACCGAGAATCGAAGAAGCATCACAAGAAGAAGCATGCCCCAAATCGATCGAAAGGATGGATCGGGGCCGGGATCCTCGAGGACCAGTGAACAAAGCTAGATTCAGCAGGTGTACAGAGCCGACGGAGGTACCCTTATTACCCAAACACAACTTCAGCATTGGCTTTTCAGATATCGTATCAGCCATGGGAGAAATCAAAGACACCAGGTGGCCAAAGCCCATACTATTAGACCCTTCGCAAAGGGACCCTAACCTGATGTGCGAGTTTCACGGTACGCACAGTCATAGGACCGAAGATTGCAGGCAGTTCCAAGAGGAAGCAACTCGACTAATTAGCAAAGGGTACCTCCAAGAATTCATCGGCGGCCGAGCTGTAAATCACCATCAGGAAAGGAAAACAGCTCGAAGGAGCGGAACGGGAAAACCACAGCACGTCGCCCATATTATCATCAGAGTGACCGACGTCCCTCTAGGAGCCATGGACAAGCGGACGAAGGTATCCACTATGATAGGTAACAAAGGTATATTTGGGAACGGGACTAACCCCCGGACAAAGCTGCTCAAAATAGGGCCCATTAGGGACGACCGATATGGTGGTAGCCCCCAAGAAAGGGAGTAAGTTAAAGTATGCGTAGATTATAGAGATTTAAATAAGTCATGAAGTATGGAAGTATACAATGACAATATGATAGTTAAGTCCCTGCGCGCAGAGGGCCATTTAATTCATTTGCAGGAGACATTCGACACTCTCAGAAGATGCAACATGAAACTCAACCCCGAGAAATGTGCCTTCGGGGTGCGTTCGGGAAAATTCCTAGGATTCGTAGTGTTGAGGTCATCGGATAAGAGCCATCATTTATCCTACTTTCTCGAAAAGAAAAATAGCCTCAAACGGGTTCCGGGGTGCCGACACACCTTAGAGGAGTTGGAGCAGTATCTACCGAACCCACCTTTACTCGACAACCCAAAGGAGGATGAGACATTGTATCTGTACCTGGTCGTGTCCAAGGTAGAGGTAAGTGATGTGCTAGTTCGAGGAGAACAAGGTACTCAATTCTCTATTCACTATGTAAGTGAGATCTTGGGTGATGCTGAAAACAGCTCGAAGCGTATTGCATCAGCCCGAGTTATCAGACCAAAGGGGCCATTAAACTCAAGGGGTATGACATCGAGTATCAGCCCCGAGTGGCTATCAAATCCCAAATTTTGGCGGATTTTGTAGCTGACTTTACTCTTGCCCTACTGCCCCAAGTAGAGAAAGAACTTCTGCTAAAAACGGGCACATCTTTTGGGGTGGACCCTGTTCGTTGACGGTGCCCTGAACGTAAAAGGGTCCGGGCCCGGCATGATTCTAAAGCCACCTACGGGTGCCATGGTCAGGCAATTTATAAAAACCGCAAAATTGACTAACAACGTAGCAGAGTATGAGGTTATGATTGCAGGTCTGAAATTGGCCAAAGGCCCAGGAGCCGGAGTCATCAGGGGAAAATGCGATTTCCTCTTGGCAGTAAACTAGGTGGATGGGAGCTCCGAGGTTCGAGACGAAAGGATGAAAAGGTACTTAGATAAAATCCAAGTCACACTGCATCGCTTCAAGAAGCGGACCCTGACCCACATACGTCGAAAGCAAAATATAGAGGCCGATGCCCTCGCAAACCTGGGATCATCCGACGAAGAAGATGGCACGCTCCCCGGAGTAGTCATTCAACTATCCAAATTAGTGATCGAGGGAGGCCATGCCGAAAATAACTTCACCAGCCTGACATATGATTGGAGAAACAAATACATCGATTATTTGGGAAGTGGGAAGCTACCCACAGACCCAAAGGAGTCAAGAGGCCTGCGAACCCAAAGTGGCTCGGTTATCGCTGGACGAGAACGGAACTCTATACAGTCTGACCTTCGATGGACCCCTAACGGCATGCCTAGGATCGGGGATACATATTATGTGTTCCAAGAAATCCACGAGGGTACTTGCAAAAATTACTCTGGCGCCGAATCTTTAGTCCAAAAGATGATCAGGGCAGGTTATTATTAGGACAACATAGAAAAAAAGACGCCAAGGAATTCGTCTGGAAATGAGACGAATGCCAAAGATTCGCACCCATGATTCACCAACCCGGTGAATGAATACATTCATTCTTGTCGTCGTGGTCGTTCATGAAATGGGGAATGGGCATCGTCGGACCCCTGCCAATGGCACCAGGTAAAGCCAGATTTATTCTATTTATGAATGACTATTTCTCAAAATGGGTGGAAGCGCAGGCCTTCGAGAAGATAAGAGAAAAAGAAGTCATTAACTTCATATGGGACCATATCTCGTGCCGATTTGGGACCCCTCCGGGATAACCTGCGACAACGGAAAGCAGTTCATCGGAAGCAAAGTAACAAAGTTCCTCAAGGACCATAAGATCAAAAGGATCTTGCCAACACCCTATAACCCCTGTGCAAACGGCCACGCCAAATCCACGAACAAAACTGCCACTCAAAACTTGAAGGAGTTAGAAAATGCAAAAGGTAGATGGAGGGAAATGCTGCCCGAGGTCCAGTGGGCGTATCGAACAACTTCAAAATCGAGCACAGGGGAGACACCATTCTCTCTGGTGTATGGGTCCGAGGCTTTGATACCGATCGAGGTCGAGGATCCAAGTGCCAGGTTCCGGCAGGCCACTGAGATTTCAAACAACGAGGCTATGACTGCAGCCCTCGAACTATTAGGCGAGAAGCGAGAAGCTTCCCTGGTCCGGATGGTTGCCCAAAAACAAAGAATCAAAAGATACTATAATAGGAGAACGAACCTCCGACATTTCGGAGTAGGGAACTAAGTCCTAAGGAAATTCACCCTAAACACCCGGAACCCCAATAAGGGAAAACTAGGCCCGAACTGGGAAGGACCGTACCACGTCCTCGGAATAGTCGGCAAAGGGTCCTACAAACTCGGCACCATGGAAGGTGAACAACTTCCGAGCAATTGGAACATATCAATTCTCAAACGCTATTTTCATTATAGCCAAGGTAAAACCACCCTCCTATTTTCATTTGTGTACTCCACACTAAACTTTTACAGATATCCGATGGAAGACATCGAGGTATACTCTAACTCCAAAAGTCCTTTGGGTTTTAAAGCATGCGTTGCACTCTTTTCCTTCTATTGGGTTTTATCCCTAGAAAGGGTTTTTAACGAGGCAACATCTATACGCTACCCAAGGAGAAATCGAACAAGTATTCAATGCTCCTCCCCAATCAACCTCGAATACTGGGGGGCATCCCCCCAGGAAGTCGCCTCCTCGAAAAAACCAAAGAAAGCCGCCAAAAAGAGTCTCGACAGGAAAATGATGTATCGGGCCAAACAGTCAAATGAACCATGCCCACATAGAATAATCGAGCTCTAGACGGTGAAAATATGTATACTTGTAGTGAATAATCAAAGGAGCATCTTTTATACAAAGCTTTGCGCTTTCAAAAAGAAATTTCACAAGAAATGGCCCTAGAGCCAGAATCTCCACGGACACTCGGGGACTGACGCCGAAGACTCGAGGCCGTAAGATCCCAAGTGGGTAACCTCGAGCCGAAAAGCCTGTTGTGTGGAGGCATCAAAACTGTAAGTCCTACGGTCATGATCAAAATTTTAAGTCCTACGGGCATGATCAAAACCGCAAGGCCTCAAGTAAGGCATGACCAAATCATATGACCTTGTAAAAGGCACAATCCCGATTTTTAAGCCAAGGATATGTATTCGAACTTGTAAGACCCCTAAAAAGGCATACCCTCGAATATAGACGCTGAGGATACCTCACTCGGGGACTATAGGCTACGGCCAACATACGACTCCGGTCGATAGGCTCCGGCCAGACTAATGCGACTCGGGTACGCCCGACCGTCGTCATAAATTCAAATCCTTCGAAATTATTTCGCAAAGAACCGGTTAAATCAGGCTACCCTCGACATAAGCAAAAAAGCTTCGATCATTTTCATGTCAGCTCTAAATAACGAAAAGGCCTCGAAACAATTCGGCCATAGGGAGAAACCTTCTGAGGTGCTCATTTATCGTCGCATAACGACTCATAATCGAGGTTCTTATCAGGCCGTCGAAGAATCGGACGAACAAAAAAACTCCAAAAATCTTTAACGAGGGAAAATATAGCCACACTAAGGTCATACCGACCTTACGCGTAAGAGCCTTCGAGCCAGCTTCAAAATTCTCAAGGCTAACTCAAAACCTGAGGGTCGATGAGCTCGAGCCGTAACCTGACTTAAGGACTGAGCCCGAAACGGTTAACTAAAATTCCTAAGGGCAGACACTTCAAAAGCCTCAGAGCTAACTCAAAACATGAGGGTTGATGAGCTCGATCCGCAACCCGACTCGAGGACTGAGCCCGAAATGGTTAACTAAAATGCCTAAGGGAAGACGCTTCAAAAGACTCAGGGCTAACTCAAAACCTGAGGGTCGATGAGCTCGAGCCGCAACCCGAATTAAGGGCTGATCCCAAAACGGTTAACTAAAATGCCTAAGGGCAGACACTTCAAAAGCCTCAGGGCTAACTCAAAACCTGAGGGTCGATGAGCTCGAGCTGCAACCCGACTCGAGGACTGAGCCGGAAACAATTAGCTAGAATGCCTAAGGGCAAACACATAAAAAGCCTGCTGACCAATTAGAGGTCATACCAACCTAACGCGTAAGAGCCTTGGCACAAGCTTCAAAATTCTCAAGGCTAGCTCAAAACCTGAGGATCGATGAGCTCGAGTCGAAATCCGACTCGAAAACTGAACCCCAAACGGTTAACTAAAAACTCCTAAGGGCCAACGCACAAGAGCCCGAAAGGCAATATAGAAAATTTTCGAGGCTGAATTTAAGGCCTAGAGGTCGAAGAACTCAAAGTCAAATCTTAGTTCGGGGACTATGACTCGAATGGTCAATTTTTGACCATTACGGAATTGCTCGTCAAAAGAAAAAACCTAAGGGTTTGTTCTGGAGTCCAGATCTCGGGCCAACAACAAACAAGCATTGCAATCTATCACAAAAAACAAAGGCGGAACGAGGAATGATGAAAGACGAAGGGCTTCTTATATATTGAAAGATCAAAGGAGCATATTTACAGGGTTTGTATCTAAAGTTCTTACAAAGGGAAGAACAAATATAACCCTAATCTATCGCCGAGGCTATGCCTTCAACAGCCCCAACTCCATCCTCGGGGACTTCAACGGTCTCTTCCCCCTCGGGGACTTCGCCTTCATCCCCATCATCTTCCGAGCCGCTGCTCGACCCACCTTCATAAGTGAGCAAGGCAGCAGCCTCCTATTCTAGGGTCTTCACCCTCTCGATCTCGATAGCCAGATCGATTTCCCCCGTATATATATCCTCGAGAGTCTGTCTTCGAGACTTTAACCGGGCATGCTCCACAGCTTTGTCCAATTGCAACTCGGCCTCCTCAAATTCCTTCCTATCCTGGACATTTGCGGCGATTGCATACTCCTTTTACGAGGATACGAGCGCTGCAGCTTTAGCTCTGGCTGCAGATAGCGCAACGGCTGACTCGACTAAAAGTTCTTTGCATTTATTTTTTTGCCCTCGCATCATAAAGCTGATGCTCGACCAGGGCCACCTTCTCCTGGAGAGTACCTCTCTTGGTGGCCATCTCACTCACGTGCTGTTTGAGTTCGCGAATCTCGGCGTCTTTGGCTCGGAGTTCTTCCTTCGCTAGAGTATCTTTCCTATCCATCTGCAAAAGTTAGCCCGAATGTGTCAGAACACTGGAAGGCGGGTAGATACAAAGGCAAAAATTGATAGAGTTATATCACCTGCTTAACAAGGCAAGTCCTCTCCCGGGATGCTGCCTCAAAACTAGCCCGAAGGCCACAGAGTTCCTCATCCTTCTCGGCGAAGCGATCCCTAAGCTCATTAGCCTCCAAGGTAAGCCTCTTGCACTCACTTTCATAGTGATTTAACTCGGCTTGAAACTTGGCGAAGGTCTGATCATAAAGCACCTTGTCCTGAAAGCATGAAAGAAACAAGTAAGAAAGACGAAGATCGGGGCACCGAGCAAAATTTGCGGAAGATTTACCTGTTCGTAGAGCCTATCGAGATCGTTGAAAATGAATGAGGCGTTAGGCTCAGGGTTTTCCTCGGTCGTAGCAAACGTCCCTTCAAACACGTCTTTGTTCTCAGCAGACACCCCCGCATTGGGAGATTCCCTTATTCGAGCATCCTGTAACTGACACGAAAGTAAAGCCGGTCCCGGAGGAGAGTCGCTCATTTCAATAACCCCGGATGGATCATTTGGGACCTTGTCTTGCCTCTGAGGAACCTCAGAACTAGGCTCCTCCGGCCCACTAATCGGGCACACTCCAACTCAGAGAACGTCCTTATTAGTAGCAAGCTCAGGAACATTACCAGATACTTCCTCAACGGGCTCCTCGGCTCCAGGCGGGGCAGCAACAACATCAAGCTCCGATTTAGATGCCTCCGGCTTAACAGCCATCGGCTCGGCCGCACGTGGGATGGTCGGGTCTTCTCCTCCCACAGGCACTACCGAGGGATTATTTATTTCCTCGCCTCTGGCTGGAGGACTTTCAGAAACTTCGGGAGTTAAGGCCATTGAATCAGCATTTGATTTTTTCACTTTGGCCTTCTTTGATTTTGAAGGCTCAGCCGACGGTTTCTTTCTTTTCTTCTTGTTCTCCTCATCAAACTTCGGGGTATCTGCTTCCTCAGGCGGAGCCTCCCTCATCACGGAAGCCTCTCCCAGACCTGCACAAATGTAAAATATGACTGTTGGGTGCGAGGATGTAATCAGTGACGTCTCTTCGGAGAAATGAAATTACAACAAGGGTAGGGGCTTACCATGGTTCTTTTCTTCCCACCGAGCCGCTGACAAATCGCGCCACACGCAGACCAAATCTAGCTGGCCGATCCAGCCCAAGATTTCCTTAACCAAACCAGGGTACACCGCAACAGCTGTATCAATGGAAGGAGTTAGTGCATGGAGCAATTAATCCATAGGAAAAGAAAAGATGTCTAACTAACATATGTACTTACGTTTCATGTTCCAGCTTTCAGGGAACGACATACTTTCCGCCAAAATTAGATCCGAAGTCCTAACCCGGACAAAACGGCTCCTCCATCCTCTGTTCCTAACCTCGTCAATGCAGGCAAAAAAGGCTCTCGAGGCCCGACAGTGGAGTTTAATCAATCCACCGCAAAAAGGTCGGGGGCTGTGCATTCTAACCAGGTGGTCAAGGGTAAAATGCACTCCCTCGACTGTGTTCGCGAAACGTCTGGTCATATAAACGACGCGCCAAAACGACAAATGTATTTGACCAAGAGTCACTTGGTATTGTTCGCAGAAATCGAGGATCACATGATCTATTGGGGGCGACGATTGTCCCACTAGGACAAAGGTAAATTGATAGGTATACACACTGAGAAAGTCAGCCTCATATGTGGTTATGTCTTCCTCGCGAGAGGGAATCTTCACCAACACCGAATCCCCTCAGTGGCAGTCAGCTTTCACTTTCTCGATGTCTGATATTAAGCTGATATATCGGGACATGGGCTCACATCGACCTGGCCTCGAGGAAGGTTTGTCGATCTTGAAATTGAGGTTATCACACATGCTCCGGGGATGCATTCCTCGAGACGAGGAGGCTCCGTCGCCTTCCCTTTAGATGGACGTGAAGAAGAGGAAGGTCTGTCGCCTTGGGAAACACTGGAGGAAGTCTTCACCATTTTCTTTTGAGAAATTTTGAAGGAAGGAAAGAAATATAGTCAAAGAAAGAACACAAGAAAGAAGTAGGAAGAAGTGTTTTAGGTTTAGAGGATGCAGTGAAAAAGAAGAGGCAAAAGAAGGGGTATTTATAAAGAACCATCATATGCGTTAGAGGAAGCCAAAAAGACAGTAACTGTCGCAATCAACCCAAAGGCTTCCTAGTGGCTGTATGGACATGACCCTTTGGATTCCCCTCTGTCGCATCAATTGCTTTATATGACACGGGTGACGAAGTAATGGAGGCATTAAAGGATGATGAATTTTGTCGTTTCTTGTCTCTTCATTCCAAGAAATGCGGGGACTATCTGCATACGGTCAAAATCGAGCTCGACCGATTTAGAAGATTTCTGTTGACGTTGGGAGCAGACCCGAGGTGCAACTCCGAGACGAATTCCTCGAAGGGTGATACCGAAGGATTGACGCACCTCGAGACGAGGAAAGGATCAGAGCCCATCACGTAAATGCGCGGGACTCCCGAGAACATGTGACTGAAGCTGACAAGCGCCTGCAAAATAGTACAAATCCGTACCGGACCACTGAATAGTTGTACTAGCTATTCTCTTTTGTAATAAATGCTTATGTACTATGTTGAGATTCCGCTCCTATATAAAGGGGACCCTTATCATTTTTTGCACACACAATATTCAATACAAGGAACAAGAACATTCTTTATCGTCTCTTTACTGATTTATTACTTGCACTTATTGTATTTCATTGACTGTTTTTCATTTATTATCCATCATTGATCATAAATAGCCTCCCCCGAGGTCCATAAAGTTGTTATAGCTTCATCGATTGCACATCACTGACCCCGAGCCTCGACCTCGAGGACCTACCTCGGTTAGCTCGGAACCCTCCACTTGAGGAAGCCTGGTTTGCCTATCTTCGCTTCGCACCACTCTTATCTCATTTCCTTTACTCACACTTAACATCTATTTCTTAACAACTAGCATTAAAATAAATCGCATCTATTTAGAACCAGATAATCGAATTTTACTGTAATTACCATTTTCAAGGTAAACAAAGTCTGTATGATTAAGATCTATAACAAAGACTTAATTTCATTAAGATGCTGTCATCCATATTCATTATTAACTACCACCACCGCCGACCATTATCAACTACCACCACCACCACTATCCTCAACCATAGCCGCCAATACTACCACCACCCACCACCACCATCACCATCTTCCTCAACTATAACCACACACTCACTCACCTCAACTATCACCACCAACCACCCCATCACCATCAATAATCATAGCCGGCACCACCCACCATTATAAACTACCATCACCTTCCTCAATCCACAACCACCACCATCACCCACCATTATTAACTATCACCACCTTTCTCAACCATAATCGCTTTCGCTACCAATGACAACTAGCTACTACCCAGAACCACCACCATCAACCAAAGTCACCACCAATCACTGCCTCTAGTTGGCACTCACAAGCACCTTCGTTAGCCATTACCACCACCAACTACCTCTCTCTCTCTCTCTCACACACACACACACACACACACACACACACACACACACATATATATATATATATATATATATATATATGTGTGTGTGTGTGTGTGTGTGTGTGTGTGTGTGTGTG